>JARNME010000404.1:39682984-39758303 GCA_030179655.1 Scaptomyza flava | reverse complement strand
GACTCCATACTTCGCACTCTTGCACTCGATTAACTCGTACTTGATTAACTCGCCGCTCTGTCCAAGGCGGCTCACCAACGGCACTTTGCCACGACTTTTGCGGTACGTGTTTTGCGGCTCCCATGTGCCAAACACGTACCTTAGCGCTGACATCCTGTGTCAGAGCGAGACAGCATGCGAATTCGCCGCAGCTCAGGTCCGGCTGCGGCTATAAATGCAATCGCTTTTTGTGAGGCGCTATAAATGAATATGGCTCCTCACAACTGCTATTACCACTTCTACATTCCCTAATGAATGGAAACTTGCCAAACTTGCCAACTTGCCTATTGCTAAGGCCAATAAAGACTATCGACCGATATCCATATTGCCATACCTATCTAAAATTTTTGAGCATCTTGTCGCCGAACAAAAAAAAACCAAAAAACTTCTTGTCTACCATCAGTCTGGCTGTCGGACTAATCATAGTTGCACAAGGCGATTGTAGTAGTCGAGGATATTAGGTTAAAAATTGACAATAGCGAGGTAACCATATTGACGCTTCTTGATTCTCGCTACGTGTATGGTCTGAAAAGGACGGACCACTGTTCGGCTTAAATTAATCGTCGTTCGGTCAAAATTCTTAACTTGTACATAAAATAATCTTTACACAAAAATCTAAGTATTTATTACACAACATAAAATTTACTTCCTCCCAAAGAGTGAAAAATCTCATTTGCCTGAGAACCAGGTTAGCATGTGCAGAAAAACTAATTTTATATTTATGCTGTTCGACTGTGGAATAGTCTTCCTTATGTGTTTAAATCAGTGATTGAAACAAACACAGTTTTCACACGCATACAAGCATAATTTGCGTGCGCTGCAGCGAAATCAGTACAGTGCACGCTGCAAATTAACGCTTACTCATTGTCTTCTTATTTCTTAATAAATAATGCCATCTTGAAAAATATTTAATATTGCGACAAACAATGTTATTGCAAATCAAGCATTTTGCTCTGCCATCCTTATTTTCTATGAAAAAAAAAAAAAAATTCATTCTCCCGTTCGGGCATAAACATTTTGGAGCGCACTGTAAAAAATTTGTTTTCTTGCAAATGCGCTGCGTGGTGCCTGCCTTTCAATAATTCGCCTTCAACTAAAAGTACAATGTTAAGTCTAATGCATGCTTCGACACGACAACCGAAGACGAACGAACTATCGTGTTCATAGCTTTCAATTTTTCGTGCAGTCGGCAGCAACAGAGCAGCGTGCTGCCTAGTGTCAATAGGGACGGGACGTCGGCGTCTGCCCATCACTGGTTTAAATCTATAAGAGGCGCACACCAATTTAAACGTATGCTTATAGCACACTTTAAAAATCTTAATCAATTCTAAAAGTTCAAATAAATAAAAAAACAAGTGCCGCATAGTTAATTTATGCTATGCCAAGACTATAATACCCTTCACACATGGATTTTTTTTTTTTTTTTTTTGATAGTACGATATGTCAATTTGTATGGTGGCTATATCGTAGAATGCTCCGAGCGGGATGAAATTTCATAGTGAACAAACCCGACATAATCTAAGCAATCTGTGAAAGTTTCATAGAGATCGGTTCAGCAGTTTGGCCAGAAATCGTGTTGAAACAGACAGACGGACGGACGGACACGCGGAAATCAATTCCTGAGCTCGTCCTGTTCATTTTGATATATAGTTTATGGGGTCTCCCATCATTCTTTTAAGGCGTTACACATTCATGACAAACTCAATATACCCTGTTTCACATGTGTGAAGGGTATAAAAATTTATATGCATATGCATAGTCTTAGTCCTAACTTTCATAAAAGTCATTCAATGTTTAATGTTCAAAGTATTTAATCTTACTGTTCAATGTTACTCTCAATAAGTTTGTTTATATTTTTTTATTGTTTTTTTTATGTTCTTTATAAGTTTATATATATTTGTTTTTGCATTTTGTCCTAGTGATAAATGTTTAAATTATAGTAGTTATTCTGTAAAACGCTTTCCTAAAACGCTTTAAAAACCCCTAGTACGTCCCATCCTGAAGTATGGATGTGTGTAGTCCCCTCAATACTCTATTCACCAGAACAGAATTGAATCTGTGCAGAAGAAATTTCTTCTAGTTGCCCTTAGAAGTTTTAACTGGGTTCCTGGAGTTGATTTACTCTCGTATTCAAGTAGATTTATTAAATCTTCACTCCTTGTCAAACCGTAGAACTATGCATGGAGTATTATTTATCACTAATCTACTTAATGGTGAAATCGACTCATCAGTTTTTTTAAGTCGAATTAAATTAACTGTTCCGATTAGAGCTACTCGTATCTTTTTACCCCTAAGCCTTGATCGTTGCTCGAGCAACTATTTAGTACATGAACCATTTCGTGTTTTATGTAGTGACTATAACAAGCTTTATTGAATTCAATTCAATTCCAGTACTAATACGATCGATCCTTTTTGCTTTATCTAATCGTAACTAATTATTAATTCAACACTGGTTTTCCCAATACACGCAACAAATGTTGGACCACTAAATTTTTTTGTTGAATTTCCCCGAAAGAAAGCTGGTAACAGCCCCTGAATTTTGATGGAAAGCTCACGAGTAGAGCCCCTGGCCCACCTTTCTCAAACTTTTTTTTTTAATTTTGAGCTATAGACACCAAATAACGTAGGAAGATAGCATTTGACATTCCATAAGGATCTTCAGGAAAAATATGGGGGCCACACTTATCCATACCGCCGCCGGCCCTTCTTACCCCACAAACTTTGGGCTACAGTCACCAAATTTGAAAGTTGGATAGCTGGTGGGGTACGGATGCGGCAGGGGTGAAAGCTGTCTCAAAGAATAGCTTATTGAACGTTACAGTCTGTCGCAACCGACTGCGGTATACTCGTTACCAGTGTTAAAACCTTTAAAAAGAGGCTATATTGCAAAGGGGTACGGATGCAGAAGGGGTGTACGCTGCCTGAAAGATTCCCCGATGCAGATGGGGATGCCACCAGCTATCTTCCTTTCAAATTTGGTGACTCACGCTCAAAGTTTGTAAAATGTGGAGGTAGGCGGCTAGAGTGGTTTACGCAGGCGTGGCATCCAAATTTTGGATCTTTGTGGAATGTCAATTGCTATCTTCATAGCAATTTTGGTGACTCTAGCTAACAGATTGTAAGAGGTGGGGAAAAGGGAAATGTTGGGGAAGGGGGGCTGGTGAGGGTATGGGTGGGAGTGGCATCCACATTTTTGAAGTGGATCTTTGTGGGTCGTTACCTTCATACCAAATTTGATCGCTCTACCTCAAGAAATCTGAAAGATACACGCATTCCCGTTTTTAACGAAGCGTTGGGACGGTTGGAGGCGGCTAGGGCGGTATGGGTGGGCAAGGCATCCAAAGTTTTGATGCAGTTCTTTGGGGATCGCTTTCGCCTATTTTGGCACCAAACTTGGTGGCTTTAGCTCAAAACTGAGGAAGATATAAGGGTTTTTATTTTAAAATGTGGGAGGGGGGGTATGGTTGCGGTATGTGTGGGCGTGGCTCCAAAACTTTGATGCAAATCTTTGGGGGTCATCACCAGTTATCTTCCTACCAAATTTGGTGGCTCAAGCTCAAAAACTTTGAATGATACACGCATTCCAGTTTTTAATGAAGCGTTTGTGCGGTTGGAGGTGGCTTTAGAAAAAGACGTTTAAAAAGTTTCAAGTCTCTAGCTTGAAGGGTGTCGAAAAAAGTTGCGTTCAGACGGACAGACACCATGACGGACATTGCACAAGCCCATTATTCTATACCTTCGATATCGAGTATAATACATAACAAGTAAATTTAAAAAAAAATTGAAGTCATGCTTTTCTACGCTTTCTTCCATACGTATGTAATCGGTATTTTAAAAAAGTTTATATAATAAAAAAATAAAAATAAAAAAGATATGTAACTCGGTCAGAGATCGAACCAAAGATCTTCGGCCTGTGAAACGGCAGTCTTCTCTCTATGCCACCAGACCTCTTCAATTTTACTAGTCAAATTAGTAACTTAATAAAAAGGGAAAACAGTTTTCGTGGTTTTTGCATGGTGTTAAATATTTTATCGTGCCAAAAACTTTAAAAACATGTATTGTCATCTGAAACACATCTTTGGTGAAAATTTCAGAGCTCTAGCTAGTTGGGAACTTGGTAAATTTGATAAATTTGATTGCAAGAATCCAGTACAAACAAACAAACAACCAAACAGACAGACAAGTCAAGTTAAACAAGTAAATCAAAAAAAAAATTTTTGAAGACATACTTTTATACGCTTTCTTGCTGGAGAGCACTTGCAACAATGGCAAATCATTGCATTGTTGCCAGAATGTTAAAATATCGCAATTTTTCATAAATATATTATGCTTAATATAATTATTTATTTCTTCATCGATGTCGTCTTCCTTTTCGGGTTGCGGTGCACAGCATCACACATCAGCTTTTGAGGAAGAATTTAAAAAGACAATTTTCTCACTTTTTTTTGGCAATTAAGGCCCATTCCCAGGAAAAAATTTCATTTATGGAAAATTTCAACAAGCGTTGCCATAGCAGCACCAATTATTGGAAAAGAGTGACTGAATTTCGTAATATTGAAAATACATCTAAATGCTCCCATTTATTGCACTTGTGATATATCGTGTCACTAAAAAATGTAATCGATGGGTAATTTTGATAAGTTTTGGGTCCCGACAGGTTTACCGGGACCAGTGGGAATTTCGGGATCGACCACTTATCCCGACTTTCCCGGATTTTTTTAAAATCGTTCCCATCCCGCCCGATCCCGATCATTTTTTAAGACCCGCGGGATTCCCGAAAATCCCGATCCCGACGCCCATCTCTAGTGTTGACTGAACGCCAATGCCAAAAGCGGTTTGCAAAATTTTTTTCCGGCAATTTCGGTCTTGAGGATGCACCGCGTTCTGGAAAGACTCTTGGAGCCGAAAATAAAGTCGTTGGTCGGTGCAAATCATCGAATGACAACTTGGGAGATTGTTGAAAGATTGAATATGTCTTACGCGACCGTTCACAAGCACATTAAAGGTCTAGGATTAATATCAAAGCTTGACATATGGAATTCCTAATGTTCTTACATAACGAAATTCGCTTCGTCGCATTAAAGACTGTGATTTGCTTATCAAACGTCAAAGAAGTGATCCATATTTTGAGTGCATTGTTACTGGCGACGAAAAGTAGGTTGTTTACAAGAATGTTAAGCACAAGAGATCATGGTCTAAAAAAAAATGAACAAGCTCAAACCACTTCGAAGGCCGATAGTCACAAAAAAAAAGTTATGTTGTCCGTTTGGTGGGATTTCAATGGGATCGTAAATGTTGAGCTTTTGCCCGGCAATACCACGATTAATTTTGAATTGTATTGTGATCAGCTGGACAAGTTGAGTGATGCACTCAAACAGAAGAAGCCAGAATTGATCGATAGAAAAGGTGTAGTGTTCCACCAGGATAATGCGGGACCTCGTACAAGTTTGATGACTCGCCTAAAGCTTTTGCAGCTTGAATGGGATGTGCTACCACACCCACCATATTCTCCAGACTTGGCACCTTCGGACTACTACTTTTTCGGGTCTCTGCAAGTATCAAAAATTTAATGAGATGGCAAAATGTGTTGGACCAAAATGGATAGTAAATTATTTCATGAAATGTTTTACAAAATATAAAAATTGTGTTAAAATTTATAAAAAAAAAAAAAAAAAACGAATTTACTTAGTGAACGACTCAATAGCTGCCACACATATTCAAGATCCTTACAAAGAATTTACTCTGAAAATAAGTAGGCTTTGCAAGTGTATCTAACATTCGGCCTGCCGATAAAGCTTCATTCCTTATTAATTGTGGAATCAATAGGCTAATGCAAATTTAAATCCAGAAAGATTTCGTTTTATCATTCAGATGATGTTCTGTGAATCGCCACGGATGTTTCTGTTAAGTTTGAAAAATTACTTTCTCAAATATTCAGATTTTACCAATAGAATGTCGCACGAGACCAACTATGAATAAGTATACAGAACACAAATATTTATGTTTTTAAAATAGCTCTTTAATTATGATACAGAAGATAAAGAGAATAATATTTTTGTGCAATGTCTGGCGCTACGACACGGGAAGGCTGGGAAACCGTTAGCAAATCGATACACCTCAAGGTTTATATCGATTAAAAAAAATTTTAACCACAATTGAAAAGCTAGAGTCACAAAATTTTATGGTCATCGTGGAATAGTTAATTTACTAATTGTATGTTCTTTTACGCAAACCTTAATGTGGCTTTTTGGGCTTAACACCAGGTAGAGGTTTTTTTTGTTCGATATTGTTTTTTTTTTTTATTATAATTTTAAAAAAATATAAACAAATTTCGATAAACATACCAAGGCAAACTTTAACTCTGCGATTAGGTGACATACTTCATATAAAAAATACTGGAAAAAATTTATGAAATTTTTTGTGATTATGCAACAAGCTTAAATAAATGCATTTGCCAAAGCTCTTTCGTCTCAGGCAGGCACTCCTGGTAAATGGCATAGAAAATACCCAAAGGAGTAAGTAATAAGTGTGAGCGAGCGCGATAGCGGATAGCATGTGCAGATGGTTTTGTTTCAGTTGCCTTTGCGCTCAGCGGCCCGTCCTTTGCAAAATAGGCGGCGAGCCAGCGGAAACCAAGAACGGTATAAATTTGTTGGTATGCATGTGCGTTTGTTTCACTTCTTGCTGGGCCTGCTTGCCGATATTTTTTAATATTTTTCATTTTTTTTATGCCTAGCATTAACATGTGTGTGTGTACTTTTATGCATATGCAGCACATTTAAATGTGTGCGTGGCAATTGTGTATAATTTATTGATATGACAATTTATGAACCAGTCAGAGCAATTCATAAAAAATGCATTGATATTATTATTCTACTCGATACCGAAGGTAATGAGTAAGTGATATGGTTTCGTGCAATGTCCGTCTGTTCATTTTGAAACCAGAAACGTCTTTATCTTCTTTGAGCCAGAGGCACCAAATTTAGTAGGAAGATAGGTGATGACGTCCCCCAAAGATCAGCATTAAAAATTTCGGATGCCACGTCCACCCATACCGACCCAGCCGCCCACTGCCGACCCACGGCCTAGTTAAAAATGGAAATTCGTGTATCTTTCAAAGTTTTTAGCTTCAGACTCTGAAGTTAAGAGTCAACGAATTTGGTAGGAAGATAGCTGTTAACGACCCTCAAAAATCTGCATCATGAATTTGGATGCGAATCAAAATCATTGATTTTCGAAAACTCTTCAACTGTGTTGGAAACTGATGACAAAGTAATGAAAACCTGTGTAGTCGTTCGATAAACACTGAAGTTATATAAGATTGAAGTTTTGTCTTCATGCAATAGCTCAGCAGACTACACCATAGGCTTAAGGGTTCAGGGTATCTCCTATTCGAGCTTTCTTAACTAGAGCCCTCTTAATTGTTAAAATTGCAGTGTTCACTTACAAAGCACCCGCCAATGGAAATATACATTAAAATACACGATATTGAAATAACTAACACAGTTTAAAAATAATTTTTTTTTATATTTTTACACGATTGTATGATGATGAACTTTTCAGCTCAGAGTGCATATATTTTGTTCTTTAATATTTATGTTTGTGTAATACACATGTATTAAAAAAACGTATTAATACTTGTTCTTAAAAAATCTTTTTTATCACCTATTTTTGCACCCGATCAATTACTTTTTTAAACTGCATTTTTTACACGATTTTTCTGTGACCAATCTACCATGTAAAAACAGAATTAAGTGTGTTTCGGTATTTATAAACTTATAATGTGTAATCCATGTATGGTAATTAAATATTATAACAAAATTAGACTTACCTGTTTTACTGTTATTGACAGTTTCGCTTTGCTGGCTTGGTGATTATGCTGGTGAATATCAGAGCCTCTGTCATTGGCCAAAACTGTTAGCTCATAATGCGAGTTATCAGCGTAGCTAAGCTGCTTCAAAAGTGTAATATCACCAGTAGTAGGGTGAACTGCAAAACTTTCGCTGTCTATAAGAAAACTATAATAAATTTCTCCATTTACGCCCAAATCAGCGTCATCTGCAGTTACTTTCAAAATACTTTGATGTTTTGGGGTGTCCTCAGGAACAGTTACCGCATACTCAGTTGGATAAAATAGTGGGCTTAAGTCATTGCGATCTAGAACTTGTACGTGAATCGACGTTTCAGTTTCATAGCTTGCGATGTGTTTTTCATGGGCATAATTTATATAAGCTCGCACATTAAGAATGTATTCCTCAGTTTTTTCTCTATTTAACACAACATTGCTAGTTCGCGTTCGAATAGTTAAAAAGACAAAGTTTCCAACTGGTCTTTCTTCTGCTTTGAATAGCTTATCTTTATCGCCACTAATTATTCGATATTTAATGTCGTAACTAGAATGTCTTGAAATTCCGGCCAATTCCTCATGCAATACTCCTTTAGCATATGTTTTTCCAAGACTATTTTCAGGTATTGTAACATTGTATAGTTGATGGCTAAAATTAACCTTGCTTTCCAAAAATACATTCAAATGATAAGGGTTACTTCCATTCCCAAGATCTGATAACAGCGCAGGTTGAAAAAAGCAACTGCAACCTATTAGTAAAATCCATTCAAGGAAAAAAACCTTTTTTCTTTTAACAGCTCGGTCATATTTTTTTAAATGCATATTAGACGTTAGCCATTGGCTTTTGTCCACATGGTACTTCGTCCTAAAATTAATGCAATAAATAAAAATTCAATAAGTCAAATGAGTTACACACGATTAGATAGCTTTCTTCGGCACGCCATAGACCGAAAAAACCTGTTCTCAAATATAGACGCGAAAAAAGAAAATTTTATCGCATCAACTAATGTTTTTTTTCTTTTTATAGACAGACAAATTTTTAAATTGAGCTTTTGATAAAACCCCAAACTCATTTTTATCAACATAACAGCTTCTATGCTGCCTGTCTATAAAATATTCCTCCATGCATCGGCTGACCAAACATGATTTTTTTATTGTGTTTGTTACTCCCGGCTCCCAGCTTTGTAATTATATTCTCTGTGGTATATGCAAACTTTTTGCGCTATCGCAGTAATAAACCATTTCTTAGCCTCAAATGCACGCGCAGATTGATTTTGGACGAACTAGGTCAATACACATTTTTGATGCCGTTTATAGCCAAATTTTTATAGTTTTTGGAGATTTGTATCATTTAAGTCGACAACCTTTCGACCAACAAATTTGTGAGAAGTAAGGACGTCGGCAACATCTGATCCGTTGAAAGCAATAACACCTGATTCTTGCTCATTGACCCAAATTACTTTAAAACGTATGTCCCACAAGTTGTCTCTGAAAAAATATAAATCCCCAGCAGACTTTTGCCGAAAAAATGAGCGAAAAGCAAGATAGCAACATAAGAAGTTGCAAAAGAGGGAACTAAGCGATCCAAACTTGCAGAAGTCGCCACATTCGTCAATCATTATTTCTGCATAAGTGAATCGTGAAGAAAGATGTGTTTTCTGACCGCACAAGAAATGCACTTAGCACCGCGTGCTCGAATTTGTTTCGAAATTTTCCACAAAACTTTCTATATATGTACAAGTGAAAAATTTATAATAATAATTGTTTTTTTAGTGCAATTTATAAATGTAGAAATTTGTACAATATAAGTGTGGTGTTTGTAGTGTAAAAATTTAAGATACGATCCTGTTGGGCAAGTCGATGGGGAGCACCCTTCCAAGACGTCTTCTAGTGCGTTG
The DNA here is from genome assembly GCA_030179655.1 of Scaptomyza flava. Taxonomy (NCBI): domain Eukaryota; kingdom Metazoa; phylum Arthropoda; class Insecta; order Diptera; family Drosophilidae; genus Scaptomyza; species Scaptomyza flava. The sequence continues at coordinate 39,748,520 of JARNME010000404.1, read as the reverse complement.
TCTGAGGAGTCTTTTTGCTAGTGCGTTTAGGTGATTTCCCAAACGTTGAAGGTAGATGGCCGATTGACGGGTGATTGTGTCGCCCACTTTATCTACATTAAGGGGTTTCTCTATCTGAGTGGTTCGGACGTACCACGGGGCTCCAGTGAGGTTTTTCAGGTTTTTGCCTGCAGGACTTTCACCTTGTTGAGATGTAAATTTTCTGTGATACAGTATACTTGTATCCCATACCGCCAGACTGGTGCAGTAACGGTTTTGTAAAGAAGTACTTTATTTTTGAGTGAGAATTTGTTTTTGCAGGTTAGTAGCCAGTATAGTTTTTAATATCTTTTTATTAGCTTCACTTGAGGCGGAGTAAGTAACTCAAAAAACAGGTATAAATTAGGTTTGAAATGCACTCATCACACTCATATAGTCTAGTGGTTGGGTACCCGACTCTTACCCGGGAAGTCCGGGCTCGAATACCAGTCAAGAAATATTGATGATTTTAAAATTTTAGCCGACTATAGTTTTGCTTACCCATACCCCAAGGGCATATGGATGATTTTAATTGTCGGGAGCAGCCGTCAGATCTTCATAAATAATATCAATGCTGTACCACTAAACGCGCCACCACTGTTAATTTGCATGCGCATCTCTTATAATAATGTACATAAATAGTCGAACGTTTGTCGGCAGCGCAGCTTGCACTGTGTGTTTGTATGTTCGCGTACGGCTGCGCATGCTTCTTACTTTCGGCTATCGAGTTTTAGTCGCTGTTTATCTATTCTCACATACGGTTGCGCGATTCTGCATTTGGGCGAAGCTGACACTTGGTCAAGCCACAGCCAATTGTACATACTTACATAGTTACGTATCTGCATACATATGTGCTATTGTCAATAAAGTGAACTCTTTGTTGTTGCTTATTTGAACAATTATAGTTTCCAAAAAGGCTTGGTAACTCAACAGTTGGAGGCCCCGGCGAGATGTATAAAACTCGTATTCGCGTTGTTGCTTATTAAAGTGCGTTTAATTAGCAAAGTGACCTATGGTGCTGTGATTGAGCAATAAAAGTGCATAAACATATAAAACTAAATTATAATTTGCACGCGCGCGGTGTGAAAATTATAATTGTGCGTTCTCTTTGGGCTCATTCGTTTCTTGTGCGCGCTCAGAATCACCGATACGGTTAATGACCCTTGCTCTTCTTTGTGCTTATCGCCGTTAGCTGTTTGAGCTTTTGCGCAGCTGCATTGGTGAACTTTCGGTGCCAAATCGTGAAAAAGAAAAAAAAAAAAAATTTACAGTGCTTTTACTTTCATACATATGCGTGCGCGTGCAGTATATGAGTTGTTTACACAAGCAAACATATTTTAATCGCCGCTGATCAAATCGAACAATTTCATTTAAAATAAAAATGAATTCTGATCAAATGTCAACAATCGAGTCTAGCGTTAAGTTTCTTAAGCGCAAGCTTGTTTCTATGTTTGAGAGCTTGCAAAGGCTTGAGGCAACCCTTGATGCAAATACCACAGCTAATCCAACTCAGCTGAGCTCAATGTGCGGCTTGAGTTGCTCGATCAGACTCAAGCTTCATTTAACATTACTCACGATGCATTAGAAGAGCTGCAGTTTGACGAAATAGGAAGTGATGTACGCATTCAATTCGATGAGCCGTTTTTAAAGTTGAAGTCGCGGCTGCGAGTGCAAGTGGAGATTTGCAAAGCGCATACACAGCACTCATCTACATTGCTCCCTAATGAAACAACAGTGAATTATGTTGCTGAACGTGAGCATAGGATTCGCTTGCCCGAGTTTAAGCTGCCAACATTTACTGGAGGATATACTGAATATGCCAGCTTCTTCTCAGTGTTTGATTCGGTGATCAATAACGATCCCGATTTATGTGACATTGAAAGGCTGCATCATTTGCGCTCGTGCTTAGGTGGATCTGCGCTGGACGCAATTCGATCTTTGGAAATGTCAAGTTCCAACTACAGTATAGCACTAGACATATTAAACAAGCGGTTTAGTAATAGGCGGTATAATAAAAAGATTGCTGACAGCATGATTATACACATGCTACTGCAAAGGCTAAACGTTGCCACTCAGTCGTCGTGGGAGGAGCATACCTGTTTGGAAAAATTGCCAAAATCAGCCGAATTCTTCGAGTTTTTGGACAAACGATGTCAAAAATTGGAGGGTTTACAATATGCTATGGCACAGCACACGCCTAACACTCAGGTGTGCAAGGCAAACGGCATTTGTAATGGCAATAGAAAGGCGTTTGTCGTTGCCGATGTCAATCAAAACAAGTGCCTGTACTGTGATATGTCTGGTCATGGAATCTATTCCTGCAGCAGATTTGCCAATCTGTCGCCTGCGCTTCGTCGAAAGGAAGCACAGAAGCTTACATTGTGCTATAACTGCCTCAAATAGGGTCATCAGTCACGAACATGTAGTTCAGGCAACTGCCGTGCCTGCAATGGCAAGCACCATACACTGTTGCATATTGCTGAGTCACAGCTTGAAGGAGCAACCGATTTTTCAAGCACATCATTGCCCAATTCGACTGTTGCCGTTGCCTCTCAGCCCTCCACCTCTCTTGCGGCCCAATATCTCCGTGCTGTGCTGTGCTAAAAGCACAACATTTTAGCTACCGCGATCGTCTGGATAAAAAATAGTGCCGGCTTATACATGCCCTGCAGAGCCGTGCTCGACTCAGGCTCACAACTTCATCTTGTCACGTCACAGTTGGCTCAGAGGCTACAGCTCAAAAGGACCCGATCTGCAGCAACGGTATCTGGACTTGGGGATGCGAGCGTGTCTACAGATGGTTTCAAGGCCAGTATATGCCTGAGGTCTCAAGACGGCAACTACAATGCTACGATTACGGCTCTTATTGCTCCCACTATCACGGATCGTCAACCCTGTGTGGCCGTTGACACGACAGATTGGAATATTCCCTCAAATGTAAAGTTAGCTGATCCCGCCTTTAACAAACCGCAGAGAGTGGATCTGCTGCTTGGTGCCAGCATATTTTTTGATCTCCTATGTGTGGGACAAATAAAGCTGGGACCGAGTCTGCCAATCCTACAGAAGACTCGGCTGGGTTGGATCGTATCAGGAGGTGGTTCAGAATCTAAAAACACGGCGCTGCTGACTAGCCGCAGTGCATCCGTCGATGACAATTCTTCGAGTGATGTGGCTCTGGACGAACTGGTGAGGCGATTCTGGGAAGTTGAAGGCATGGATGAAGCTGGCGTGAAGGTTAGCAAGGAGGAACGGCTGTGCGAAGAGCACTTTGTACAGAACTTCTCACGGCTCACATCTGGTGACTACTCGGTTCGCCTGCCCTTTAAACAAAATGCTGATTTGTTGGTTGGTCTTACACACAAGCATATCAACGATTCCTCAATGTAGAGCGCAAGTTAACAAGGCATCCAGATCTTAAAAAAGATTATGCCGATTTTATTCATGAGTATCTGCAGCTTAACCACATGTCTCGTGTTGATCCCGAACTGATATCGCAATGCAAGTACTTCCTTCCTCACCATTGTGTTATAAAGGAGAGCAGCACGACTACGAAACTTCGTGTGGTGTTTGATGGCTCAGCTTCAACTTCGTCTGGATACTCGCTCAATGAAGTAATGATGGCCGGGCCTGTCATACAACCTAAGCTGCTTCATATCCTGATTCGCTTTCGTACATATTTGGTTGCCCTGACAGGCGACATATGTAAAATGTATCGGTGTGTGCGACTCTCCGCACCCGATAACTACTATCAGTGCATAATATAGCGTGATGCACCTGATAGGAAACTGGAAGTCTAAAAATTGGAAACTGTCACATATGGGACCAAAGCAGCTTCTTTCTTATCTGTGCGTGCGATGCATAAACTAGCACATGATGAGAAAGACGCATTTCCCATTGGCTCTGATGCACTCCTTCGTGACTTTTATGTTGATGACTTCATCTCTGGAGGAGATTCAGTAGCACAGGCTGTTGATAAAATGAATCAAACTGCTGGCATACTTTCGCGAGGCAACTTTAAGCTCAGGAAAAGGTGTTCCAGTCATCCTGAGGTCCTTGACAATGTAGCTGACGACGATAAGGAGAAATTCGTAAAGTTTGATGATGGTAGCACTGTAACCAAAACTCTTGGTCTTGCTTGGGACCCAGCAGTCGACTGTCTTCTCTTCTCGTTAATGCCGCTACAACCATCGAAAAAACCGTGCAGGCGCTCTGTGCTATCAACAGTCGCGCGGTTCTACGATCCCCTTGAACTTGTTGGGCCTGTTATCATAAAGGCCAAAATATTTCTTCAACAACTGTGCAAGGACAAGCTGGATTGGGATGAAATCCTTCCTGTGGCGAGGAATACAGCTTGGACGGACTTATGCAGCGATTTCCACAATGTTCGTCGACTCTCATTTCCCAGGTTCCTAGTCGGCTCAGGAGGTGACGTTGAAATACACGGTTTCTGCAATGCTAGCTTGGATGCCTACGGAGCCTGCGTGTATGTGGTATCCAAAGGCCATGCACCCACCGCTCACCTTCTCTGCGCAAAGTCTCGTGTTGCACCCCTGAAACGCTTTCAGTACCAAAGCTTGAATTGTGTGGAGCTGTGTTGCTGGCCAAACTGATGCGCGAAATTATGGAATTGAACATCTTCAATGCGCAGTTCTTTTGCTGGTGTGACTCATCTGTCGCCTTGGCCTGGATCAGCGATGAACCTTTCCGCTTCAATGTATTTCTAGCTAACCGTGTTGCAGCTATACAAGAGCTGACGCCCAGCATGAAGTGGTTACACGTTCCTACAGCGTTAAATCCGGCGGACATCATTTCGAGAGGCGCTTCTCCTGAAGTATTGGTCCATTCGGAGTTATGGTTCCATGGTCCATCCTACTTACGAGAGAATGCTACTAGTTGGCCCACATCCAGTATACCAGAAAAATCGAGCCTGGAATTGCGAAAGACAGCGTTGCTTGTGCTATCTCCGCACGTTGACATAACGCAGACTTGCAAATATGCCAATTGTTTCAAGACTTTGCAACGTATTTTTGCTTACGTTTACAAATTTATAAAACGCATAAGGCATGCCGATCTCACCGTTTCAGACTTACATAATGGAACTCGTCTCCTGGTTCGAATGGTGCAACTAGGACATCTATGGGAGGATATAAGAGACCTGCGTGCAAAGGGAGTCGTTAAAAGGTCCAGCTCTATTGTCTCTTTACTACCCTTTATTGACGAATTTGGACTCGTGCGTGTTGGTGGCCGGCTCATCGCTACCGTTTGATGCAAGGCATCCGATAATTCTACCTCGACGTCACCCCATCACTCACGCTCTGATCGACCACGCTCACAAATCTGAAGTGCGCAATCGATCGCCTATCAAGGCTTACATCAGCGTTTTCATATGTTTCACAAGCAAGGCTATACATATGGAGCTTGTGAAGGACTTGTCTACAGAAACGTTTCTCAGCGCGCTTAAGCGCTTCATTGAACTTCGTGGGAAACCCAGCCAAATTTGGTCGGACAATGCAACCAATTTCGTCGGTGCAAGAAATCAGCTCCAGGAACTACGGCAGCTCATGTTAAGCGATCAACACATGGAAACTGTTCGCAGATGGTGCCTAACGGATTGCATCGAGTGGAAGTTTATCCCGCCGCGTTCCCCACACTTTGGTGGATTATGGGAGGCTGCCGTTAAATCAGCAAAGCACCATCTATATCGATCCATTGGAAACTCTTGCCTCAACTATGATGAACTGCGCACGCTTGTCTGCCAAATCACGGCGGTCGTTAATTCTCGTCCTCTGCTCTTAATTTAAGAAAATCCAGAAGATTTAGATGTACTGACGCCTGCACACTTGTTGCTTGGTGGTCCTGCAGCAACCATCATCGAGCCTGCCTTGACGAAACTCAACTATGATCGTTTAGACGGCTGGCAGCGCGTCACACAGCTGCAGCAACAGTTTTGGAGCCGTTGGCGTGAGGAGTACCTGACGCTTCTTCAGCAACGGTCTAAATGGCGCAGTCCCTCGCAGTCCGTGCTGATCAACGATGTGGTCTTCGTCAGAAATGAAAATTTGCCGCCAATGCGTTGGCCACTAGCGAGAGTGGTCGCTATCTTTCCTGGCCATGATGTAGTAGTCCGGGTAGCAGACCTAAGGACTGAGGCTGGTGTCATCAGAAGGGCTGTGAGCAAACTCTGCCTGCTGCCCCTTTCTGATGTAGTTGAAAGACAGGCTTCCAACGGGGGGAGTATGTCGGGAGCAGCCGTCAGATCTTCATAAATAATATCAATGCTGTACCACTACACGCGCCACCACTGTTAATTTGCATACGCATCTCTTATAATAATGTACATAAATAGTCGAACGTTTGTCGGCTATCGAGTTTTAGTCGCTGTTTATCTATTCTCACATACGGTTGCGCGATTCTGCATTTGGGCGAAGCTGACACTTGGTCAAGCCACAGTCAATTATACATACTTACATAGTTACGTATCTGCATACATATGTGCTATTGTCAATAAAGTGAACTCTTTGTTGTTGCTTATTTGAACAATTATAGTTTCCAAAAAGGTTTGGTAACTCAACATTAATCTTTTGTCAGATTTAGAGTTTATTTATATTTAGCTTTTTTTAAAGCTTATATTTATTAATAATTATAGTTATAATATATACATTTAGAAAAAGATTAAAAAATACGCTTTTAAAAACGTTAAACTAAAAATTTCAAAATAAATAAGGGAGAAGCACTAATGGTGGACACTGTCTCTAAATCGGACACCCCCTCTATTTTGGCGAGCTTCGATGCTATCGCGGTCTAATTTCTGTGATTGATCGCTCTCAGTGCCAGCTTGCCTTATATGTAGCCTACAGGGGTTTATACTTAGTTTTAGATGCTCCAGAGACAAAAATTAAAATAACGATATTTCGACGTAAGCTTTGTATCTTTTCAACGCGTTTGTGATTGTATTATTTCAAGTTTCAGCAAAGGGAAATATATTTTATCTTATTCGTTTATTCATGTCCTTTCATAATCTGTAATCCAACATTTTTTCTGTCCAATATTTTGGGTTTTACATTAATTAATGTGAAATTATGTTTATGCGTGCTCATTTTTCGAACGCGCCCATTCAATGTGCCACACTTTAACACTTATCGATATTTTTATCGACTATCGTATCATTATGTTTCATCTCTACTCCAAAACGAACACGGGCGCCACAGTGATTTCACAACATAAATTACTCGCTGCAATTAAAATGGTTTTAATTGATAATGCAAAGCACAGTCTTAACGGCTGAAGAAGAAGTCTCTTTGTTGCTAGTGCGATCGGAGAAGAGAAAAGCAAACGAAGATAGAAAAAAATCTAAAACTCCAGTCAAAATATTATCACCTGCAAAAAGACATAGGAAAAGCGTCTATGTAACAGACGTAGACTTCTGCATTATTTGCAAGAAGGATATGCCCTTAAATGCACGAAAATAAATTCCGTTGCGTGCAATGTTTGTAAGCGTGAGGTGCATTTGAAATGTGCTAATATTTCCAAAAGTTATTTTACTTGCGGCAATTGCGTTACCAATTGAGCAGAAGAAGCAACATAAAGTTAAATAAAGAAAAAAAGAAAAAATGAAATTATTATTTAGTTATAACAAAATTTATATTTCGCGCCATTTTAATTACATTACATTAATCGCAACATCGCTGCATCGCTTGCGATACTGTTTATTACGAATAATAAATTTTAATAATTAAAAAATTCGTTTGTTTATGATTGTTTAATCGCATAAAATACAAAAACTTAAATAAAAAAAATAACTTGCCATTTTATTTTATTTTATTGAGTGGTTTTTCACAAGATAAAAGGGGATGTCCACCATAGGGGCACATGTTTGAAAATCGTGATTTTGACTTTTTTTCATTAAATGTTATACATCTCTCAAAACATGAATGGAATGTGTATAATGCCTTACATTGATCGATGCGCAATTGAACTAGCTTTCTTCTGATAACAACAGCTCAACTTTAAGTTGATTTCTGACAGTTTAATGTCACAAAAACCTTAGGGGTGTCCACCATTAGGGCTTCTCACTTACATATAGTTAAAAAAAAAAAAAAATACGCTTTTTCAAACGTTGAACAAAAAAAGCGTGGGCGCTTTGTGCTATATTTTCGTATACCGAGCGCCAGAAGCTTTATTCAACCATGATATTAGTAGAATTTTTCGATTATTTTGTCTTAACTTAAATCAGAGCTGCAAACCCCTGAAAAAACGGCAAGGGTTCGGTTCGGGTTCAGAACCCCAGGTTGAAAATTCGCATGAATTCCAAAACCGGGTTCTGAGTATTTTGGAACCCCGGGTTCGGTTCCAAACCCGGGTTCGTCGAGTAAAAAAAATGAATGGACATTTGTTGACTTTTAATGGAAACATTTTCATTAAATTATTGTTAGCTTATTTAGCACTAAAGTATTAAGGCCAACATAGCAGAAGTTTCGCTTATTTGCAAATAAATATCAATAATGAGCAGACACTCATTACATGTTGTATACATACATAAATAATGTTATTGTACTGCATTCGTTGCATTACCTAAGTATTTAAATTTAAAAACAAACCAGATTGCGACTTGCGCATGCTGTCCTGTTCCAACGTCACTGGTGCCATTCAAAGAGTTGTCACCGCCTGACGTTTTTCTTATATAAATTTGAGACATACAAATGATACAACAACAAGAACAAGTCAAATTTACGATTTTTGGCAACCCTAAAAAGAGCACACAATGAACTGGATAGTGGGCGGGTGCATTCAAAAATACAAAATAAAATTGATAGTAATTTGTCATTGAATCAGGAATGTTATATTTAGTTTTTGCTTGCTATACACGAAATAAATTACAATGGCTATGATCAAATTATTATTAAAACATGGTATAGAATTTTTAAACTCTCCCACTATGATACGATTAGCACATTTTTTAAATGCCGTTGCTTTTTAATTTTCAACCAATAGAACAACGCGAACGGTGTCGTCGCTGGTGCCGCTGCAATTTTAAAAAACGTATTTCTTAGTTTTTTAAAATTATATTTATTTGTTTCTTGTTTTTAGAGAGCTTGTAACATATTTTGTGTGTGCATCAAAAATGAGCCACCTTTCTAAAATAACACCAAGATATTTGTATTTTGAGAGGTGGGGCACAAGATCTCTTTCTAAGTATACGCCTGGACGAATTTGTGGTTGAAATGCATACGTAACTTCAGCGCATTTGTTGGCATTTATGCCAACGTTCCAGTTCTTGGCCAAACGAGCATACATGGTTAAAAATTCTTGCAGCTCATTTGTGGCAGCTAGAATTCATCTTTCCTTAGATAATACTACCGTTTCATCAGCAAAGGTTGTTACAATATAATCCTCACTAGAACGTCGGGTCCAGTACACGTGTACTGTGCACACTGTACGTGGCATCCAAATTTTTGATGCATATCTATGTGGAATGTCAATTGCTATCTTCAAGCCAAATTTGGTGACTCTAGCTTGAAGTTTGTTAAAGGTGGGGGAAGGGGGCAGGGGGCGTTATGGGTGGGCGTAACATCCAAATTTTTGATGCATATCTATGTGGAATATCAATTGCTATCTTCGTACCAAATTTGGTGACTCTAGCTCAAAGTTTGTAAATGATTGGGACAGGGGGGGCGGAATGGGTGGACGTAGCTCCAAAACATTGATGCAGTTCTTTGGGGGTCGTTACCAGCTATCTTCCTACTAAATGTGGTGGCTCTAGCTCCACAACTCTGAAAGATACACGCATTCTCGTTTTGACGAAACGTTGGGGCGGATGGGGGCGGCTAGGGCATTATTGGTGGGAGTGGCATCCAAACATTTGACACAGTTTTTGGGGGGTCATCATCACCTATCTTGGCGAATTTGCTGGCTATAGCTCAAAAACTGTGGGAGATATAAAGTTTTTTGACTTTAAAATTCGGGAGGGCTGGGGGTGGATTGGGTGGGCGTGTCTCCAAAGTTTTTTGTGCAATTTTTTGGGGTTGCTAGTAGCTGTTTTCTTACCAAATTTGGTAGTTCTAGCTCTAAGGATGCACGAATATATATTGATCTATCGGTTTTGAGTTATCGAGTTTATCGATTTGCCATAGATAAAGAAAATTTGAAAGTTTCAAGGCTCTAGTTTGAAGGGTGTGGAAAAAAGTTACGAACATACAGAAAGGACAGACGGACGGACATTGCATAAAACCAATATACTCCTTACCTTCCGTATTTGTTTGTAACTGTAACGAAAAAAGCTTTTATTATTGTGAAAAAAGCGTCTGGCGCTCGATACACGAAAATAAACAATAATACTAGAATTTTTCGATCATTATTGTTGTAAGCTTATTTTAAGAATAATTTTTTAAATTTTGAGTTCAATGTTTTTAAAGAGCGTATTTTTAGTTTTTTAAAACTATGCTTACTTATTTTAATTATATAAGAAGATTTGGTAAATATAACTATTTTTACAAATAATGCATAAGTGGTGCTATATCTAATTCGTATGCTCCACTAAACTTAATTTTCTTTTGAGTCGGTAAGAAAAAGTCAAGTTATATTTTAAAACAATGCAGCTGCATACAAAAAAAAATCTTTCGAAATATATCGGATATTTAGTACATATACATATTAGTTCGTCAGTATTTAAATTTTAACCACAGGGCAAACACAAGTAGATATGCATACATAGAAATAGACTAGAGTGTATCAACAGCACAGTGCATATGGGCATTTCCAACGAAAAGCATATTGAGAACAACATTTATAAAGTTCTTGTACGCACTGAGTTTTTAATATTTTTTAGGGAAATAATCAACTTTAATTACAAATGTTGTTGACATTTATCTACAGTCCATTCAAACTATAACTGTGCGAAATCGCGATAGCGGTAATACTTTTTAACACCGAAAAGAAGCATTTGAGCTCACATAGAAAGTGCACTTTACTTCGGAGCGTGTGCGGACTGACTGGATTCGGTAGAGGGAGTTCCTAGCTAACGAACGAGCACCTGGAGTCAGGATAGGTATATTCGCGCGACGTGGTTCTGTGAGTGGTGCAAGCTGAAAATGCAGCGTTCGTTAGAGTAGAGGTACACGATTTAATTCTGTGTGAAACTCGGTAAATCTGTGACAAAGACGTTTGATATGATGGATCTTTGAGTACGATCCCGGTTACAAAGAGCCAATCTTCCGAGTGGCACACGCCGGCGTCTCCTCGCCGAAAAAAGGGAAGAATGAGCAAATCCAAAGCGAAAACGATGCTCATTGTCTTTTTTGACACCAAAGACAACCTCTACCATGAATTTGTTCCTCCTGGATAAACCGTCATCGCCAAGTTTAACGTGGATGTGCTCAAGAGACTCAAACAAAGGGTCAATCGGATTCGACAAGATATCGCAGCCGCCCTTTTGGTTTTTTGTTTTCTTGCCTGAAAGGCAAGTATTTTTAGACGACAGAGGGGATCCAATCAGCATGCACCGCGGCGCGCAAGGCTAGTCCGTAGAATGCCTTGCGTGGCGCTCTCAATGTTTGTAAATCGCGCTGTCAGCGCTACATCGACGCAGAAGGAGCCTATTTTGAAAGTTTTTAAAGAATTGTTACGGGTGGCTCAATAAATTTTGTAAATCGACTCAGTCCTATTACTTTCCGGAATATATATTCTGTTTTTTAGTTTTTTTTAATTAAAATTATATTACAATATGCAATATTTTAACTAAATATAGGTCTGGCCTGACGGATGCAGGTAACCAGGTATACCAACTGAGTCTGGATCCTGACGCCTTTGTTAAGATGTCAAGCCGCGAAAAGAAGCTGAATGAAGCAGCTACCGCAAAGGACTGCCGAGTATTGCGGCTCTTAAGGCAACAAAAGTTCCTACTGTCGAGACTGAGAACAAGCGGGACTTGTGCTTCGAAACCTCTGGCAAAGAAGCTGAGAAGTGACGATGGTGCTTATGTTGGTAAGAAGAGCAATGAAGAGACGTGCAGAGGACCACACAGGGTAAGACTGATCCTTAAAAACAGTGATACTAGGAGTGTGGAACCCGTGGCTGCAAAGATCCCGATTGTGTCTGAAGCATGCAGAAAAAGTCTGGACAGTAGTAGCGGCCGCTTACTTTCCGTGTGGTTTTGGTGGAACTCCGCCGATGTAGGTCCAGCAGCTCGTCAGCTTTTGCCGTACAACCGGAAAGCATGTCATCGGCTGTGACTCGAACCCTTTTCTCGCCTTAAGAGGAGGTAGTGATGCTATAAAAAGAGGTCAGTGGATGTTTATTGCGTAGTCCTTTGAGTGTTTTTAATAAATGGTGTAAGCCCACCTCTAAAAACATTATCCGAGAAGAAGTTTGGGACCAACGATATCCGACTATCAGCTCTATAATTTTGACCTACCTGGTCAAACGCAGCAGGTGCCTTCGCATATGTTCAAGTACGGTAATTTTAAAAAATCATTGGATTGACTCTTCTGCATATCTTTTGGGCGAAATTAAGGACTATAAACTCGGATCAAAGGGCATGGGAAAATGCCAAACTGTGTAGTGATCCCAGGAGTCTGCAGTGGTTCACTAACGGATCAAAATCCAGTCAAGGGGATAGTACGGGAATTGCAGGACCCCATACCTGGATCTCGCTTGCAGTAGATACTTGGCCCAGCGTCTTTTAAAGACCTACTAAAACTAATACCATTACTGATAGCCAAGCGGCAATCAAAACGTTTTCTTCGAAATCGATAAGCTCTAAGATAATCGCAGAGTGCTGGACTAGTCTTAAGCTAATTTCTTTAAATAACAAGATAACCTTCGGGGCCAGCCAAAGCTATGATAGAAGGGTGGAGCAAAAAAGAGAGAAAGCCAGGATCTGAATCTCAAAAAATGGATGTTGTCAAGCTTAAGAGCTGATTCATAAATCTTTAGAAATGAATTATGTTGGGGGTTCTATGATGGATGTAAAACTATAGCTCGCGTACCACACCGGGTACCATGTTGATGAATACAATCGGAAAATAAGCTTGTCTTCAGACGCGGAGTGCAGGCTCTCTAAAACAGACGACGAGAAAACATTTTTTTAATTATTTAAAAATGGTAAAATATTTTTAAAATAAGTGGTCATATTTCATAATTTGAAACATCGGACTCACAACTTGCAATAAATTATTTTGACATCTTATTTAGCTTAGAATTTATAGACACCTAAAATTCTTTCATTTGCTTATTGAAATAAGCTGCAAGCCACTAAATGGGAAGGCGGAGACAACATTGGCTGTTGAGATGTGTTTTTAAGAAGCCTCAGCATATATATCCGTTTGCATGTGTGTTTATACTCAGATACCGATAGTACAGAGTATATTAATTTTGTGCAATGTCCGTCATCCTGTGTGTCCGTCTGACTATCTGTATGAACGCGAGTTTCTTGGATACCGTAAAAGCTAGAAACATGGAACTTGCGTCACACAAAGTGTCAATATAGGGGCACTAGACTCACTGGGGGATAGGAACTCGATAACATTTGGATTTAACGTCGAGGTGTAATTTGATATAAAAAAAAAAAAACACACACACACATATTTCCCGCAAGTGCGGAGGGGGAAGGCAAAAAAAAACTTTAAATAACATATTTGTACAGAAATTATTTTATTTTGAATAGTGTTGCAAACCAAAGTTTTTGCATTGCTTAGTGTTTAATTTAAAAAACATATATACAAAATATTTTCAATTTTTGATATGTGTATATAAAAAACAATCGTCCTTCCCTGATCACGCCCTTGGCTGGCAACTACCGCAAAGATATGCATTAAAAGATTTGATGGCCACACCCACCCATACCGCCCTAGCCCATATCAACCCTCCTTTAAGCCACTGGAGTGAGTATATCTTCCACAGTTTTTGAGCTAGAGTCACCAAGTTTGGTAGGAAGATAGCTGATGGTTATAGCAACCATTTTTATCTTTCGCAGAAACATTCGAAACTTATGACTTTTCAACAGCAATGCGACTAGGTTTCATAATATTGCATTTGTTAGACCGGTCAATATTTTTTTTTGGGAGTTCTTAGCGTATATAAAAGTCTGTCTTAATCATTGCGCAAATTTTAAACAGAATTTGAGAAAATTAACTAATTAAGTAATTAATGTTCGGTTTCGTATCATTTTGTTTTTAAAACAGCCGGCTCTATAGAGTTCCATAATACTCCTAAAGCCTCTTTAAGTGAATTTAGCGTGTTAAATTGGTTTTGATACACCTGCCTGGCTTTTTCTTCCCAATAATGTTTAATAACATTAAAATCTGGGCTCTGTGCAGGCGTTTGCACAAGTTTCGGGCAGTAATGGATTAACCAAAGCTTTGCAACGCCTGTAGTCTGTTTCCGGTCTTTGCTTGATAGAATGCAAAGTTGCTTGCGATACCCAATTTCTCTGCACTTTGCTTTATGTTCTTCATCAAAATATCCAAACAACCAAGTTTATTCATTATTCCATCTATAAAATGTAAGTTTCCTACTCCAGCACTGGACATACAGCCCCAAACCATCACAGAACCTCCGCAATGCTTCACCGTGGACTTTGTGTTTTTTTGATCAAATTCCGCATTTGGTTTTCGCCACTCAAAAAACTTTCCACCGAACCCATGCAAGTTGAATTTACTTTCATCCGTAAATAGAACCTTTAAATTAAGTAAAGAAAAAATTAGGTACTTCTCTACAGGTATCAGAGTATTCCGCAGTCGCTTATGTCCCACAACGTTTTAAATTGTTATTTTATTTGTAACTAACAAAGAAAATTTTTTTTTATTCAAATTGAAAGTGGTTTATCCTTTTTATATTGCTTGCACACAACAATCATTTCACAAATAACTCTTCACTAAAATTTTATAAGATTTTTATTTTATTTTTTTTACCAATACAAAGATATACACAACTTTGTATATATTTTTATACCCAATGAATAAACAATGTTAACACACTATCGCGAGCAGATTTTAAGTAGATAGATCCATAGCTATCGATTATTTTTTAACACATTTAACGATCACGAAGTTGCCACACGTTAAAAACTTCTTGCATATTTATGATTTGTGGGAAAATTTATACAAACATTGAACTCTCATTTTAAGTTAAACCGATTAAAGTTTCTGGGGGTGTTTAAAATAGCTTGATTGATTGATACGAGTAAGCTTTGCTAAATATTTTAGCATATAAAAGTATGAACAAACACGAATAAATCCATATGTGTGAGCCTAGGCTCATAACAAAACGTCAGACATTGATATATTAAGATACGCTTTACACACTAAAAAAATAAACATATTTACATGTATGCGCAGGCCATGAATGAATGCAGTCTTTTAATTTAAACTTAGAACATAGATATAAACATTCATTTATAAAAGTTGGTAATCAAAATTTATAAACAAACAATGAATGACACTTTATTAACCTTAGAAATTTTCAAAATGTATACTATGTATGTATTCATCTGTATGCATTTACTTGAGTTTGAGCCATACTTGCGTACTTTTTTTTTTATATATCACAAAAACCCCGAAAGAACCATTCTTTGAATGATGATTGTAATCAAAGTCGTTCTGAAATTATGTACGTACAAACAATTCTTTAAAATGCTTCAAATGCGTCCGCGGCATGCGACCGTACGGGTGAACTGCGCCAGAGTTTGTAACTGAGAGTTTCTTGCTCAGTGCCCAAACATAAAAGAACATCATCAAACCAATTGGTCTTCTTCATACTGTGAGCGCAATGTATCTTGGAGCAATGAATTCTGTTCAAGCGATTCCTTGCAACATAACGATTGTAGCTTGCAACATCCAACCACTGAGCTGGCAGCTGCTGTGTCATAAAATAATACCGGTCTTATTTTTGTAGTTACATTTGTCTTATACTGAATTGGTTTACTGATAGTTCTTAGCATAATCTAAGATTGTAAAGTCCTTATTTTTTTTAACTTAAACTATTCTTGTCAATAAATTTGTGCATAAAAAATAATAATAAGCAGTAAAAGTTAAATCGACTATTCGATCTCCAAACTAAATTGCAATATTTGTTTTTGCATTTGGATAATTTACAGCAAGTTATTGTGTCCGAATTGTTATTGTAAATTCTATAAACATTTGTATTGGCGCATACAAATCTAAATATAATTTTGATTTAACTTTATTTTTCATAACCCTCCGCAATACGGGGAAACATCAAGTATAATTTATAATGAACTTTATTTTGTTAACCCTCCGAAATACGGGGAAGCATCAAGTATAATTGTGAATGAACTTTATTTCCCATAACCCTCTGAAATACAGGGAAATTTTTTGTGCCCAATTTTGTTTCAGCCATAGATAGTGTTGGGTAAGTACTGCTCCCTTTGGGTACATTGTTCACTTGGTCTGGTTTTTTTTTATAACCTTAACCCATAAAATGGGTAAAAAAGGGTATAATGGTTTTGTGCAAAAGTATGTAACAGGCAGAAGGAAGCAGTCAGTGTACCGAAGTCAATTATAAATTTAATTCATTTATTGCAACTGGGTTCAGGGTCGGGTTCTCCCGAATAGAGCCTTCTTACTTGTTTAATAAGTCAACGCTGCAAAATTGTTAAAGCAGGTTGCTCAGTTGCTCATTCTTTCAGTCAACTTGCTCCGAATAGCTGCTGTTTATTGGTTAAAACCGCCCATTATTATTTTCATTTTAAATTATGTTAAAATTAACCACCAAACCTGAAAAAGTACTATATAACATGTTAAAAATATTATCATATTTTTTCGTTCATATGGGTGCAAACTTTGAACAAAGAGCATAAGAATATAATATAAAAACAAAAATTATATTTATTTAACAAAAATAAATATTTTCTCTTTCAAGAGTTCAAATAAAATTGCAGTACATTAATGTTTTATTGGAAAATGTCATGCGCTAATATATAAGCTATTGTAATAGCGCATTTCCACAATGAGTATATACTTAACAGAGCGGAGCTCAGAGCTGCCAACTCAATTTTAGTGGTGCATAACCAGACCTACGTTTGGGCACCAATACAAAACGAGAGCGAACAGCTGCTTGTGTTGTTATATCTGCTTATTTTTTCAGGGAAGCCGCCATATTAAAAATTGTTTGTTTTGATCATGCAGCGACGCTGTTTTTTTTGCTTCGTACAATGCTTGTGTGCGCTGAGTTTTTGTTTGTAGGACATGAACATATATATGATGTTTATATTATTTATTTTATTTACTTACGTTAATATATGAACACAATCAAAATACTTATGGCATACAATGTTTGGGTGCGCTGAGTTTGTAAGACTTCTACATATGTATGTATGACAGCGACAGGCAAATTTAGCGTTTCCTATAGCTGGCTATAGGGCACCAATTTTTTCGTTTAACACTGTACGCTATAAAAAAAACTAATACAAAGTTCGGCAAAGCAAATCAAGTCAGTTGCTGTTCAGCATTCACAAAGGCAAGACCTCGCTGCGCAATTTTTCTGAATGCTAAATATTTAACACTGCCAAAATACTGAATAATGATTTTTTTCAATGAAAAAATGTTTCACAATGTTTAATTTGCCACCAAATTTTTTATTATAATAATTTATATATTTTAATTTTTTATACTCGCCCACAACTAAGAATTGCGAAACAACGTTCTCAACATTAAAAATAAATAAATATACATATAAAATTCCCAATAAACATTTAGACGACCTACTAAGAATAAAATGCTATAATGAAGAAATAGACCTGGACCACATAGTTGAAGAATTAGATTAAAAAATAACTTGAACCTTTTTTTGATTTGCCAACTTTTTCATTTTTCCCAGTGCACTGTTTTCTTCGTGCGCGAACACAGTTTTCAATACAAGCAAAGAGCAATAAAAGTATATGTAGTTGTGTGAGTTTGCCTGTCTCTGATGTATGATGTAAATATTATTTTTATATTATACGATCAAAGTACATATTGTGTTGCTTAAAAAATATCAATATTATATGAAATTAAAGTTAAATGGAATGACACTAATCATAGTTATTAAAATGCATTATAAGCTTTTTTTAATTGATTCAGCAGACAATCAGATGGCGGCTTGAAATGCTTTTATGAGAGCTTGTTAAATCTGCGATTTCAGTAATTGAAATTGTCAAATTATAATATTTGAAAGTACAAAAAAAAAAAAAAAAAAAAAACAAAACACAAATACATTTGAACATGCTTCATATGCATGCACACTTACATAAACACATGTAAATGCAGGGCGCAGAAAAAGACAAAATTTGTGTATCAAAAATCTCGACACAGCACACAATGTGACATTCATCTAAATCCCGTGAACATAGCAAGATATTCTGAGAAAACAACAACGTGCTGGCTTCCCGTAGCTAAGACACACAAAATGCGCAAAGTAAAAGTACCCTATGTTCCAATATTCATTTATAGTCAGAATTATATCAAATATATAATTTTAATATATAGATAACTTATATATTAGGTATATAAATACAGAACATGTTTATTCAAGTGCTAGTTTAGTAGTATTATAAATTAGTTGTGAATGCCCTACATCATTACCAAAATATAAATAAACATATAAAATAGAGATTGAGCTAAAGTACCTCAAGTTTAGCATCACAATTGCGCAAAGTTCATATTAAGTCTATACTACACTTCCATGTTGGGCAGCAGCAAGAAGATTCAAGCAAAAGTCTTATATTGCCAAACTCAAGTTCTTTAGCAAGAGAAAAGAAGTACGGCAACATATTATTTTCGGCAATCGCATCGCACACTTTGCGATCAAAACAAAAGTCTAAACAATGATGGCCGACTTTGATTCTTCGCTATTTCCCTATGTACCAGCTGATTTTCAAATTGCTGGCAGAATAAGTTGGCAAGGCAGAGAGCAAAATTATTTGTATACTCCAACGAGTATACGGGCTCTGTATTCCTCTCTGTTAAGTATATGTATACTCGTTGTATGTTAAGAGAATTTTTTTTAAGTTTAATATATTTCCGAAAAAATACGAAAATACTTAACACATTAATATCGAGTTATAGATAAATTGTGTTAAGTGTTGTCGTATTTTTTCGGAAATCTAATATGCTTAAAAAAATTTTAGTTTTTCGATTTTTTAATAACTATATCTCGATAACCAAGGGAGTTATCGATAAATTGTTACTTGATATTTTCGTCTTATTTTTTCGAGTTCTACAAGAATCAATCTTCAGACCTTGTCGCCTAAGATCGTAGAATATCCATTCTCCCATATGGAACTAACTGGCCGTAAATATGTACTGAAGAGAAACTGGTTCATTTGCACACTTGTTCGTTAAAACATCGCGATGTTTCATCGAAAAAGTCACAAAACAGCTGGTTGAAGGTTGAAAAGGTAAGCGCAATTTTGTACAATTGTTATGATCCGGCCTTATTTTACAGCGTGATACAGCGTGAGCCGGGTTAAAAAAAATTTATATTTTTACGATAAACTAACAACAAACGGCATAGCAGATATTCTTCACATAGTCGGACAATTTACAGATATACTGGGTAAACAAGTGTTGACATTTACCCCCAATGTGTGCCCCCCCCCCCTACCTATGACTTGGCCTATTTATACTTAAGTGCCAACTCCCTAAACATTTTACAACAACAACAACAACAACTTACCCCGACATCAACACACAATCGTTCCACCCACACATAAAATTCTACTGACACATATTTACATAAACACTAATAACAATAATTTATTTATATTTTAATTTTAACATCTTTGCTCTTAATAAATAAATTTACTTTATATAAATCATAAAAAGGAAAAATGAAAATAATTAAATAAATACGAACATAAACAAAAATTAATAAATGAAAGACAAAATAAACAATAAACAGAAAACGAAGAAAGAAAATATAGATAAGTAATAAATATATATGTAATAAATAAATAAATAATAAATTAAATCATACTAAATAAATAAATAATAAATTAAATCATACTTAATAAATAAATATAAAAGGATTAAATAATAATTAGGGTGGTAGACGCATAAATAAATATTTATGCGATTGCTGCGTTTTTGCGATCCATTGTGCCGGTGGTGACAACTGCGTTGTTTATGTGGGTGCGCTGTGGCGCGGCTGCCGTTTATGTGCTTGCGCGCGCGGTGGTTTGCGCGTGTTGGTGCGCAGCTGTGTGTGGCTGGCAACCGGCACTTTGAATAATGCGCTCGGGCGCAGGCGCCTGGATATAAATGTCTAAGGGCTTTTAAGCTAAACAAACTTGTTTTTTTGCTGGAAATTTAAGCTGATGACTACCCAGACGGGTTGGCCAATCTCGTCCGGTGGTCTGATTGCCTCCTTCGGCCTTGGAAAACTGGCGGTTGTCGGTGTGTTCCGCACTGCTTCTGTGTTGCAAGTGCCTCTAAAATCACTGCCGGATTTCTCTCCTATATATCTTGGTCACTTTTTTTTCCCCCCAGACTTTTTTTTTTAAGTTGGCGCACCTCTTGCTGCCGCAGAAATTTTCTGCCAACCCATGCCTTTTCTTCCTTTTTAGCTAGCAGTCACCTATTAAGCAATCGACCAATCGAGTATCGGGTGCCAGCACGACTCTTCACCCCTCGACAACAACCACAACCATCGATAGCCCATCGCCGACCATAACACAATATATTTAAAATAATTAATATACTTTGTTTTTAGATGGATTTTCGAAAAAAAAATATGTTAATTGGGATCAAGGGATGCAGAATTTGTTTATGGAATAGTGCGATGAAAATTTTATTGCGCTCTGGGCAATGCATCATCACCCACATTGTAATATGCCGCTTGTCGGAATAAATTCCGTAGCAGCCTAACGGTAGGCAACGTTTTTTCTTTCCTATGGTCGAAATCGCCACCTTCCAAAGCTGTTAAGTTGTCCAATATAAAGAGCATTACATGAAATTAAAGTGTCTAGTAGGAGATTAGAAATTGAAAAAAAAAAAAATTAAATGTTATTTTTCGATGCCACGACAAGTGGCGCTCCCCAGCGGCGAACCGCTACAAAAGGTTAAAGGTTTGAGTAACGCTATAGGGTACTTAGGGACGAAGAGCAAAAAAATTCACAAGTTTACGGCTTAAATACAGCCACTCTAGTGAGTCAACATTATTTCCGTCACCTAGGAAAAAGAAGAAAAAAAAAAATTGCTTCCATAGTTTGTTACATGTGAATTTGTGGGAGCGCATATAAAACGCAAAAACGCGCATATAAAAAGCAAAAAAGGACCAGATAAAGTCGAGAGAAAAAAAAAAAAAAAAAAAAACAATACATTAGTTTTCTTCACTGCAAACACTGCCCAATATCGAAGTGCCGAAATGCAACACAGACTCATGTCCCTCCACATCCGCATTCGCCAATCAACTTGAAAGAATTAGTACCAAACAAATATTACCTTCTATATCCTGTTTATATAGGCACGGCTCATTTTTGCATGGGATGAAACCGATTTCTTGTAGTACAGAGTCTAACTACAAAAAAACAAAAAAAAAACAAGTGGAAACGTTGCAGTCGGACGCAACCGACTGAGGTATACTCGATACCAGTATTAAAAATTTTGATGCCCATCCATGTGGGATGGCAATTGCTATCTTCATACCAAATTTGGTGACTCTAGCTCGAAGTTTGTATCAAGTGGGGAAAGGGGGGCTGGGGGCGGTATGGGTGGAATTGCATCCAGATTTTTGATGCAGATCTTTGTGGAATGTCAATTGCTATCTTCACAACAAATTTGGTGACTCTAGCTCAAAGTTTGTAAAAGTGGGGCTGGGGGCGGTATGGTTGGGCTTGGCATTAAAATTTTTGGTGCAGATCTATGTGGGATGTCAATTGCTATCTTCATACCAAATTTGGTGACTCTAGCTCGAAGTTTGTATAAAGTGGGGAAAGGGGAGCTGGGGGCGGTATGGTTGGGCGTGGCATCCAAATTTTCGCTGCAGATCCTTGTGGAATGTCAAATGCTACCTTCATACCAAACTTGGTGACTCTAGCTCAAAGTTAGTATAAGGTGGGGAGACGGGGGCTATGGGGCTGGGAGCGGTATGGTTGGGCGTGGCATCCAAATTTTTGATGCAGATCCTTGTGGAATGTCAAATGCTACCTTCATACCAAATTTTGTGACTCTAGCTCGAAGCATGTAAAAGGAGGTGAAAGGGGGGCTATGGGGCTTGGGGCGGCATGGGTGGGCGTGGCATTCAAATTTCTGCTGCCGATCCATGTGGGATGTCAATTGCTCGCTTCTTACCAAATTTGGTGACTCTAGCTCGAAGTTTGTATAAAGTGGGGAAAGGGGGGCTGGGGGCGGTATGATTGGGCGTGGCATCCAAATTTTTGCTGCAGATCCTTGTGGAATGTCAAATGCTACCTTCATACCAAATTTGGTGACTCTAGCTCAAAGTTTGTATAAGGTGGGGAAAGGGGGGCGGAATGGATGGGCTAGGCTCCAAAACTTTGATGCAGAGTGTTGGGGGTCGTTGCCAGCTATCTTCCTACCAAGTTTGGTGGCTCTAGCTCCACTACTCTGGAATATACACGCATTCCCGTTTTTGACGAAGCGTTGGGGCAGATGGGGGTGGCTAGGGCGGTATTGGTGGGCGTGGCATCCAAACTTTGGATGCAGTTTTTGGGGGGTCATCATCACCTGTCTTGGCACCAAATTTGGTGGCTATAGCTCAAAAACTGTGGGAGATATAGGCTTTTTTGACTTTAAAATGCGGGGGGGCTGGGGGCGGAATGGGTGGGCGTGGCTCCAAAACTTTGATGCAATTCTTTTGGGGTTGTTGCCAGCTATCTTCTCACCAAATTTGGTAGTTCTAGCTGTCAGGATGTGCGAAATATGTGGATTTATCGGTTTTGAGTTATCGAATTTATCGATTTGCGAGCCCCCCAGTTATCGTAGAACCCCCATCTTGACACTTTAATTTACTATCCCATAGATAAAGAGAATTGGAAAGTTTCAAGTCTCTAGCTTGAAGGGTGTGGAAAAAAGTTGCGTTCATACAGACGGACAGACGGACAGACACCATGACGGACATTGCACAAACCCAATATACTCTTTACCTTCGGTATCGAGTATAAAAACCAACACAAAAACATTTGAACATGCTTCATATGCATGCACACTTACATAAACACATGTAAATGCAGGGCGCAGAAAAAGACAAAATTTGTGTATCAAAAATCTCGACACAGCACACAATGTGGCATTCATCTAAATCCCGTGAACATAGCAAGATATTCTGATTAGTAGTCCACAGGCCGCTGAACGCAAAGCGCAATTGAAACAAAACAACAACGTGCTGGCTTCCCGTAGCTAAGACACACAAAATGTAAAAGTACCCTTTGTCCCAATATTCATTTATAGTCAGAATTATATCTCTATATATATAAAAGAGTTTGTCCTGATGATAATGGAAGAGCCACAGCCTAAACGAAAAGAGCTAGAAGGCTGAAATTTTCACACAATTTTCCATGCAGGTAGGAGGTGAGCACTAAGAAGGGAATTTTTATTTGGACAACTCCTTCAAGTACCTCCCATACGATTTGGAGCACTTTTTACCCATTTTAAAAAACAAATTACAATTACAACAAGTACCTATTCCACTACTGTCGCTTGATTGTCGCACAAGCTGAGAGTTTGATCGCGAGCGAGAATACAAAAACAAAACAAATGCGCAGTGACGCCTTCGCGTCGCACAAGCAAAGTCATAATAAATATAGTTTAAAAAAACTTAAAAACACGCTTATATAATACATCGAACTAAAAAGTGAAAAATAAATATAGTTAAAAAAAACTAAAAAACAAGCTTTTAGAGCATATCAAACTAAAAAGTTAAAAATAATTTTTCAAATAAGCTTAAAACAATAATAAATGATAAATAGCATTATTGTAAAAAAAGCGTTGGGCGCTCGATGTACGAGAAATATGGACAAAGCGCCCCACGCTTTTTTTACAATAATACTATTTATCATTTATTATTGTTTTAAGCTTATTTGAAAAATTATTTTTAACTTAGCTAAAGGCAATATACAATTCACTTAACTGCAGCCTCTTAGATATGTTTTGCATTGATTCAGTGCGTGTGAAGAAGGTAGCGATACTACGCTCTTTGTTTGACTTGCAGAGCGCGCGCATAGATAAGAGAATTAGCCGAAACAGCCAACAACGAAGGCGCGATTTAAAAATAATTTGTCATCTAGCGCCGAACATGAAGAGCGATGCGCGAGCTAATCTGAAAACAAGTAAGAAGGTTTTAATCGAGAAATCCCGACTAAAAGATACCCTGAACCCGTGTATTAAATGACTTGCAGAAGTGAGTTTTTCTTGACTTTAATCTAAAATATCTCCAGTGTTTCTTAACCGATTTGGATCAAATTTTCATGGAAGTTATAAAGCTATCCATAGTTTCAACTTCTATTTTTAAATTTTCTTAGTTCGAGATTTTTTCGTTATCGATTCCATATGTATATCGAAAGCAAGAATAGTTATCGATCATTTGAAATAAAGTTGATCTGCCTATGGCTTAGGAGAATTTATATTCCAAATTTGAAGTCTCTAGGTCTTTTAGTCTTTGAGAATGACGCGTTCATAAATACGGACGAACGGACGGACAGACGGACAGAAGGACAGAAGGTCATGGCTATATCGACATGGCTGTTGATGGTGATCAAGAATATATATTTATACTCGATACCGAAGGTAAAGAGTATATTGGGTTTGTGCAATGTCCGTCATGGCGTCTGTCCGTCTGTATGAACGCAACTTTTTTCCACACCCTTCAAGCTAGAGACTTGAAACTTTCCAATTCTCTTTATCTATGGGATAGTAAATTAAAGTGTCAAGATTGGGGTTCTACGATAACTATGGGGCTGGCAAATCGATAAATTCGATAACTTAAAACCGATAAATCCACATATTTCACACATCCTTACAGCTAGAACTACCAAATTTGGTAAAAAAATAGCTACTAACAACCCCCAAAAAACTGCATCAAGAATTTTGGAGCCACGCCCACCCATTCCGCTCCCAGCCCCCCTGCATTTTAAAGTCAAAAAAGCCTATATCTCCCACAGTTTTTGAGCTAGAGCCACCAAATTTGGTGCCAAGATAGGCGATTATGACCCCCCAAAAACTGCATCAAAAGTTTGGATGCCACGCTCACCAATACCGCCCTAGCCGCCCCCAGCTGCCCCAACGCTTCGTCAAAAACGAGAATGCGTGTATCTTCCAGATTTGTGGAGCTAGAGCCACCAAATTTGGTAGGAAGATAGCTGGTAACGAACCCCAAAAAACTGCATCAAAGTTTTGGAGTCACGCCCACCCATTCCGCCCCCAGCCCCCCCTCTTTTTAAAATCAGAAAAGCTTATATCTCCCACAGTTTTTGAGTTAGAGCCACCAAATTCGGTGCCAAGATAGGTGATGATGACCCCCCAAAAACTGCATAAAAAGTTTGGATGCCACGCCCACCAATACCACCCCAGCCGCCCCCAGATGTCCCAACGCTTCGTCAAAAAAGGGAATGCGTGTATCTTCCAGAGTTGTGGAGCTAGAGCCACCAAATTTGGCAGGAAGATAGCTTGCAACGACCCCCAAAAAAGTGCATCAAAGTTTTGGAGCCACGCGCACCCCTTCGACCCCCTTTCCCCACCTTTTTCAATCTTTGAGCTAGAGTCACCAAATTTTGTATGAAGGTAGCAATTGACATTCCACATAGATCTGCAGCAAAAATTTGGATGCCACGCCCACCCATACCGCCCCCAGCCCCCCTTTCCCCACTTTTTACAAACTTTGAGCTAGAGTCACCAAATTTGGAAGGAAGGTAGCAATTGACATTCCACATAGATCTGCAGCAAAACTTTGGATGCCACGCTCACCCATACCGCCCCCAGCCCCCCTTTCCCCACTTTTTACAAACTTTGAGCTAGAGTCACAAAATTTGGTATGAAGATAGCAATTGACATTCCACACAGATCTGCATAAAAACTTTGGATGCCACGCCCACCCATACCATCCCCAGCCCCCCTTTCCCCACATTTAACAATTTTCGAGCTAGAGTCACCAAATTTGGTATGAAGATAGCAATGGACATTCCACAAAGATCTGCATCAAAAATTTGAATGCCACGCCCAGCCATACTGCCCCCAGCCTCCCTCTCCCCACTTTTTACAAACTTCGAGCTGGAGTCACCAAATTTGGTATGAAGATAGCAATTGACATTCCACAAAGAACTGCATGAAAACTTTGGAAGCCACGCCCAGCCATACTGCCCCCAGCCCCCCTATCAACAGCTCTTACAAACTTTCAGCTAGAGTCATCAAATTTGGAATGAAGATAGTTGGTGGCATCCCTATCTGCATCGGATAATCTTTAAGGCTGCGTACACCCCTGCCCCATCCGTACCCCTTTGCAATCAGGCCTCTTTTTACCTGTTTTAATACTGGTATCGAGTATGCCGCAGTCGGTTGCGTCCGACTGCAACGTTTCCACTTGTTTTATATGGGGTTGGAGATGCTTCTTTCTGCCTGCTCAAAACAATTATACCCTTTTTTATCCATTTCATGGTTCAGGGTATAAAAAATCTAATATTTTACGCATCGATTGCTTTCAAAACAAAGTTTTCTTATATTTTGTAGTAGTTCTGTAGTAGAGAACAGAGAGAAGAACAAAGAAGAAGAAATATGACTGTTTATGGTACTCACTGCAAGCAGCATGCACAGTTGAGGGAATATATGCATGTCTGCATCACAAAGAGCGGCTTAAAGCTTAATCAGCGCGCGCGTCGCTCTTATGACTGCCGCTAGATATAAAATAATTTGAATGCAATCATGCGTCTTTGTTGTTATTTACGCTCACTCTTTTGTTTATGCGCGCGCTCTGCATGTCAAACATAAATTTTAATATCCCTATCTCCTTCGCACTCACTAAGCTAAGCTTGCCATAACTAAGAGGCTGCAGTTAAGGGAATGGCATTGCCTAATTTGCACCACCCATACATAGCTCTTAAGTGCAAGCGTTGTATGTTAGAGCTCGGTGTCTGTTGCTTAGAGGAATAACTGTAATGCTCTTTCCAACATTATATTTTTGCATACAATGGTAAGAGAATTGGTTTTGCATTTTTTTGAACAAAGAAAGTTAATTTTCGTTTCAGTGAATCTTTTAATATTGTTTATACTAAGGATAATAATAAAATCGAAAGTTACTTTTTGAATCAGTGAGTTTTTCAATGTTCATTTTAAATACGTATTTTATGATAAGTTATAATAAAATTGAATTGCTATTATTTAAATATTTAAATAACGATCAACGTATTTTAATTTATTTTGTTGTTTTCTAAACACAAGAAAATTAAGTCGATTTTCGACTTAATAATTGAAGCAACATTATATATAGTTGTCTTCTATTTTGCATATTATATAATAGTTATATAGACGCTGCTTTAGTGCATTTACGTATAGACACTGTAACGTTGTACAGTGAAGTCAATTTTTGACTTATTTTTAAGTAATTATTTATTTATAATACTTACTTTAAATTAAGTTGTTAATTTGTTTTGTTGTTTTTTTTTTCAAAAAAATTAATAAGTCGATTTTAGACTTAATAATTGAAGCAACATTATATATAGTTGTCTTCTATTTTGCATATTATATAATAGTTATATAGACGCTGCTTTAGTGCATTTAAAAATGAAATAAAACTAAGCAGTATGAATATTCTATTAAATTAATATTAGTTGGTAGATTGAATTTTATTGAATTCTATACTTACGTATAGACACTGTAACGTTGTAACAATCGTTTTACAGTGAAGTCAATTGACTCACAGCCAAATTAAAATATGTCTATTAAAGCTTTAGATATTAGTGGTGTTTTGGTGCCGCATTCAGTTGTTGCCATAATTTATGATGGAGCCTGTCTTTTTAGATCTATTTCCTACCTTTTATTTGGTAGGCAAGGCTTCCATGGCACCATACTCCAAAATATTGCTGAACATGTTGTAACCAACTGGCAAACTTTTGCTTGCTTCAGCATAAACTTAAATGGAGAGTGTTATAGCTCTTCTGAACAATGTGAGTGCGCTACGTCATACTCATATACTTATGGTACTGCATGTGACCTTCAAGCAGCAGCAGAAATTTTTGCTGTAAATTTCCAAGTTTTTCAGAATGGAAATTTATTACAAGCATTCGGAAATAATATGCATCCTGTAAAAAGATTGCGTTTTACCGGTCCATTAATGAATGGACATTTTGATGTTTATATTCCTTTAGAGGAAGTATTAACTCAATATTCTGATACGTCAAGTGAATGTATAACTGAAAATGTTAAAAATCCTGTTAAAAGACGTAGTCGGTTCACCGGCAAAACAGAAAAAAGATAAAAAAAAACGTTCATTAGAAAAAAATAGTGATATCAAAAGGGGTAAGCGCATAGAAGCATCAAAAAGATATCGTGTTAATAATCCTGATGTTATTAGAGTTGTAGTGAGAAGAGATCAGACTAATAATCCTGAAGCTCATAGAGTTGTAGTGAGAAAACATCAGGCTAATAATCCTGATGCACGTCAAGAAAGGCGTTTGCGTGCATGGAGTGTTAAAGCCATATCTGGCTTAAACTATGATTTTGAAATAGCTTACAAATCAGATAAAATTACTCAACTTGGTAGTATTAATTTGATATGCAAACATAGTAATGCTTTAAAATGGAAAAATGAGCCTTTGGGTATCTGTTGCAAGGCAGGAAAAGTTAAACTTTCACAAAATGAAAGTTTGCCTGATCCACTTAAAAGCTTAATAATTGGTGGACATCCAAAGCATGATCATTTCATTGATCGTATAAGAAAGTATAACAGCTGCTTTCAAATGACTTCTTCTGGAAGTACAAAAATTTTAAATGAAAGTTGGTCAACCCTTAAAGTCCAAGGACAAGTGTATCACCTAATTGGTAGTGTCCGACCTTTGCTAAATGAAGAAATGCAGTTTCTTCAAATTTATTTTGTTGGTGATGATGAAAAGGAAGCTCAACTATGTTGCAAAAATATTTTAAATGTTGATTGTAGCGTCGTAAAGGATTCAATGTATGTTTCATCAACATAATCGTTATGTTAAAGATCTAAAAATGGCTCTCAATAAAATACCAACAAGTACTAAAGACTATAAATTGATTATACATGCTGATCGAACACCCGCTGGTGCTCACAAAGGGCTTTACAATGCACCTCAATCAAGCGAAGTAGCTTTAGTTATTGTTGGTCAGCAATTTGAAAAGCGCGATATTATTATTGAAAGCCATAATAATAAATTACATCGTATAAGTGAGGTGCATCGATCATACAATGCCTTACAGTGCCCTTTGTTATTTCCTTATGGCGAAAAGGCTATTCAGTGGATATACCACAATGGAATCCATTATTAAAAAAAGAGGAACCGAAAAAATGATGATTCGTCAATCTGAGATAAATTATTTAATTTATTGTCGTTCCCTTTTCAGTTTTTGGTTGATATGTATGCTAAAATTGAAATAGAAAGGTTAAATTATATTCGCTACATTCAAGCGAAACTCAGAGCAGATAGCTATATACATCTACAAGATGCAATAGGCCAACAAGATGTTGTAGCAGCTCAACTTGGTCAAATGGTAATTTTACCATCTTTTTTTACAAGCTCTGCACGATATATGCATGAAAAGACTCAAGATGCTATGACATATGTTCGCCATTATGGGCGACCAGATCTTTTCATAACATTCACATGCAATCCACAATGGAATGACATCAAAAGTGTTTTATTACCGGGTCAAAAACCGCATGATCGTCACGATATTATAGCTCGAGTTTTTCATTTAAAAGTTAAAGCTTTAATGTCACTTTTGATAAAAGGTTCTTTGTTTGGAAGCGTGCAATGTTTCATGTACTCTGTGGAATGGCAAAAGCGGGGCTTACCACATATACATATTCTACTTTGGTTAGAAAATAAAATAAGACCAGATAAAATTGATAAAATTATCTGTGACGAAATACCAAACGCAGATGAGGATCCTTTGTTATTTAACACTGTTAAGTCAAATATGATTCATGGTCCTTGCAGTGCATTTAATAATAATTCGCCATGCATGAAAAATGGAAAATGTACCAAAAGGTTTCCTCGAGAATTACTTAAAGAAACTGTGACTGGAAAAGACAGTTACCCTCTATATCGTAGAAGAGCGATAGAAGATGGTGGTAATGCAATTAATATAAATGGTAATTGCATAGATAATCGTTGGGTTGTGCCTTATAACTGTTTACTTTTGAGAACATTTGAAGCTCACATAAATGTTGAGTATTGTAGTTCTGTAAAGTCTATTAAATACATTTGTAAATATGTTAACAAGGGCAGTGATCAAGCATCATTTACTCTTGAAGACCAACGTAATGAAATTAATATGAACGAAAGTGGCCGTTATATAAGTAGCTCAGAAACGGTATGGAGAATCCTTGCATTTCCCATACATGAACGTTTTCCGGCTATTACACACTTAGCTGTTCATCTAGAAAATGGTCAAGATGATAAGCTTTGGGATTCAACTATAGCCGATGCTGTCATATGTCAAAATCCTACAAAACTGAGAGAACTTTTTGCAATAATGTTAGTATTTTGTCAAATTTCAGATGCTCTTACGCTTTGGAATACTTATAAAGAGAGTTTCTCAGAAGATTTTTTAATAGCCTTTCATTTTTCACAAGACAGAAATATTGATGAAAGTATTGTAAATAATGTATTAAATAAATGTCTTATTTACATTGAAGATATTGTACTGTCTATTGGCGGTCAAAACTTGACTTATTATGGACTTCCACTACCAATTAGATCCGAGGAAATTGTTCGAAATATTGAATATCATAGAGAAACAAATTATGAAAATTGCGATAATTTTGTTGTTAATAATGAGCTACTCCTTACTGCTGAGCTAAAACAAGTAGACAACAAGATACTACATAGCTTTGAAGCAGAAGAGGGAGAAATCTATTTTCTAGATGCACCTGGTGGAACAGGTAAAACGTATCTTTTAAATTTATTATTGGCAAAGGTACGTCAAAGTAAAATAATTGCATTGGCCGTTGCTTCTTCCGGTATCGTTAATTTGATTCATTTAATTTGATTCATTTAGAAACACCACATTGCTCAATTTCAAAGCAATCTTATATTGCTGCTGTGCTGAAAGATTTCAAGCTTATTGTTTGGGATAATGTGTACAAGGCCATAAAGGTGCTTTTGAAGCTGTAGATCGATCTTTGAAAGACATTCGAGTAAGTGAATACTTAATGGGTGGCATAACTGTTCTCTTAGTTGGTGATTTTCGACAAACTCTTCCAGTGATCTTTAGAGGAACAAGAGCAGAGGAAATAAATGCGTGCTTAAAGTCTTCAATTTTGTGGCCTAAAATACAGAAAATTGCATTAACGAAGAATATGTGAGTGCACTTAAAAGGTGATAGCATAGCTGGTGAATTTGCAGAAATGCTTCTTCAATTAGTAAATGGATTATTTCCAACCCATGATGGCAAAATAACTTAACCATCCACTTTGTGACATGTTGTGAAAAGTATTGAAGAGCTAACTCTAAAAATATTTCCGGATATTAAAAATATCTCTCAAAAATCACTCAAATGGTTTTCAGAACGTTATATTTTGACTGCGAGAAATGACAATGCATTGGAAATAAACGACTTTTTATTAAAATTATTTCAAAGTGAAGAAATGACATATAACTCTATTGATTCTGTGACTGAAATCGAAGATGCAGTTCATTACCCCGTCGAGTTTCTTAATTCATTAAATCCGGCTGGCCTGCCTCAACATAAATTAACTTTAAAGATTGGTTCACCTGTAATGTTGATTCACAACTTGAAGCCGCCAAAACTGTGCAATGGTACAAGATTGCAACTTAAAGTCCTTCATAAGAATGTTGTCGAAGCAATTATCTTTACTGGCAATGGTATAGGGGAAACGGTTTTTATACCGAGAATTCCATTAATACCTTCTGATTCTGAATTGCCAATTCAATTTAAAAGATTGCATTTCCTTAAAAAGTTTGCTTGGCCTTAACAATTAATAAATCACAGGGACAAACTCTTAAATTAGCCGGACTAGACTTAAGACACGATTGTTTTTCTCATGGCCAATTTTATGTAGCCTGCTCAAGAGTCAGTTCACCAAAAAGTTTATTTGTATTAGCACCTGACGGAAAAACAACCAATGTCGTTTAAAAGAAGCTTAAAAATTGCAAATTCAATTCAATAAGTGGATAAGGCCTACTCTGGAAACCACAATAAAAAATTACGCGCCTGATTCTCTATCTAATGATGGCGTGGAAAAGAGAATATTAAATACTTTGCTTTAATATTTTGTGAAATATTTTCTAATTTATTTATTTTGTATCTATCTTCTATTGCTAAAATTTATATAAACTATCCGCGCAGCGAAGTAAGCGGGCCACTTACTAGTCAAATATATAGTTTTAATATATAGATAACTTATATTAGGTATAAAAATAAAGAACATGTTTACTCAAGTGCTAGTTTAGTAGTATTATAAATTAGTTGTGAATGCCCTACCTCATTACCAAAATATAAATAAACATATAAAATGGAGATTGAGCTAAAGTACCTCAAGTTTAGCATCACAATTGCGCAAAGTTCATATTAAGTCTATACTACACTTCCATGTTGGGCAGCAGCAAGTAGATTCAAGCAAAAGTCTTAAATTGCCAAATTCAAGTTCTTTAGCAAGTCAAGAGAAAAGAAGTACGGCAACATATTATTTTCGGCAATGGCATCGCACACTTTGCGATCAAAACAAAAGTCTAAACAATGATGGCCGACTTTGATTCTTCGCTATTTCCCTATGTACCAGCTGATTTTCAAATTGCTGGCAGAATAAATTGGCTAGGCAGAGAGCAAAATTATTTGTATACTCCAACGAGTATACGGGCTCTGTATTCCTCTCTGTAAAGTATACAGTGACTCACAGCTTAAATGATGCAGTGTCAAATAAAAAGTTTAAGGTGCTATATATTTTAAACTAGAGGAAAAACAAAAAATGTTTAAACGCCAATTTGTTTTATGTTATATCACATTTACAAAATAAACTATATTTGTTTCTGAAATATTGCTAAGTTTTATACATAAACTAAATACTAAAAATGTATCTAAAATATAGGTCACAGCTTAAAAGATGCAGACACAAACTAGTTATATTTTTGCCGGATAAAAAGTAAAATAAGGATTTTAGCACTTAGTTGGTAATCCCTTAACCTTTAGAATAGCCCTTAACTTATTATTAATCGAAGAGACCAGCTTCCGAGTGGTTTCCGGGCTTATTTTGCTCCATTCCTCCAGAAGAGCATTTTTAAGGTCCTGTTTGCTGGAAATCCGAGGATTCCGGATCTTGTTCTCCAGCATAGCCCACAAATTTTCAATGACATTTGAATCTGGAGACTAGGCCGGAGGAATCATAACGTGGGGGCAGTTCCAGGTGAGCCAAGGCTGCACTTTTCCGGACGTACGTTTGGGGTCGTTGTCGTGGTAGAACCGGAAATCACGTCGGATTTCTAACTTTTCGGCGCTTTGGAGCAAATTTTCTTTAAAAATATTGAGGTACAAAGTCTTATCTATCGTCAACTCAAAAAACGCCAAGTTTCCGACGCCGCACAGTGGGGCCTTTGCTCATTTAGCTTATCAAAAATCATATCTTCTAAACTAATGAAGCGATTTCAAAAATTTAAAAAGCAATTAATGTTTGACTTTTCAAGCTTTAAAATTAATGTTCGCCAAGAGTGCTAGGTATCCGTGGTGCTTAAATATTCAAGGTCAAAGTCAAGAAATATTTCCAGCACATTTTACCTGTCTCCAATTTTGCACGTATTAGTGTATCTGAACTTCTTGTAGTCCTTGTTTTTACATTCCTGTGCTTCTTCGGACAGCTTTCCAATAGGTAAGCACTGATATTCTATTAAGTCCTTTCCATGAGCCAAAATCCTATGTACCGTGGGGGTTAGTTTTTTCTGAGGATACAATCCAGTCAAAAGTTGAGCTGTTTTTGATGCGTATTCGCCAAATTTTGGACCACTTATCATTTCTTTGCAGTTTATAACATTTAGGATAACAGCAAACCTTTTAATGATCTCATTATGAACACCTGTTATCAAAGTTGTTATTTGATCATTTTCAAAAAATCTCCTCGAAGTATTTCCATCATTCGTATTCCCGTATCCGTGCTTTGGACAGTCAACTTTTATTCCTAGCTTCCGAGAGAACTCAGCTTGTATAACTTCCTTTCTTCTCTGTATATCCTCACGAGGCGTATTATCCGTTTTTGTTTCTCCTGGCCGAGGAAGTGTGTACGCGAGCTTCAGAATAAATTCCATACACTTTATTCTGCAATGCAACGGAGAAATTCCATATTCGTAGCAGATCTCCTCACCCGTTGAGTCGTCTAAACTGTGAAAGTCTTTTTGAGTTTTTTTTTACAAATGGGACACCTCAATGTTGAGGAGGTGTTTGTAATTTCATTTAAGACTTTTCCATCAATCATTGTCAAGAAGAAATCAAACTTCACCGTGAATGTTT
This sequence comes from Scaptomyza flava, assembly GCA_030179655.1. NCBI lineage: Eukaryota > Metazoa > Arthropoda > Insecta > Diptera > Drosophilidae > Scaptomyza > Scaptomyza flava. The sequence continues at coordinate 39,713,859 of JARNME010000404.1, read as the reverse complement.
TTCCACTCTTGGTTTGAAAAACAGTAGGCTTCAGTTGGCTAATTTGATTTTGTATGTCGGTTACAGTTGATTTAATACCATATTTTTTGAGTTAGCTAGGTAAGCAAGCAAAATTGGTATAACCCTTTTCCAATTAGCTAGGTAAAAAACAATATATACCTAAGGTATTAATTACATTAAAAATAGGTAAACGGGGAAATACAGAAATTAAAAAAAAAATAACCTGTAGTACCGCAACTTTCCATCAACTACAATTATATTTACCTGCCTCCTCAGACCTTTTCCATTCAGGTAATTAGAAAGGATAGGAAGGAAAAAAGGATTAGAAGGGATATATATAGACAGGTAGTACTTATAATACAACATTTAGAAATGTTTTCAATAAACAGCACACACGCTACAGCCAAATTTGTATGCGCTCTTCTTCTTCCTTATACCTGCCGCGTGTTTTTAACTCGAGGTATCCCTAGTTTTTTGGCTCGCGTTTCCAAAATGCAGATTTTCGCAGATTGTGACTATATACATATGAAAGGTATATATTATAGCTTTCAAATGCATGTGGTCCCACCGTGACTCTGAGAGATACTTTTTTGTTATAGTCCACGAAAGTTCAAAAAATGCCAAAATTTAGTGTATTTTTTAAACGATTCTAATTTAATAAGTATTTCAGCTATATTTAAACTGTATACAGAAAAACACTGAGCTTGAATATACTTTTCAGATAGAGAAAAAGATCGAAGATCGGTTGTGTACGTCGCCCAATATTCAGTTCGAAAGTGGTAAATTTCTGTAAAAATTGTCATTTTTTCGTACTCGTAAAATTTCTCAACTTTGAGGAGCTCTACCACCCATAATTATTAACCGATTTAAAAAATCTTTTGGATCCATAATCTTTGAAGTATTCTCTATCGATTACATATTTCACTTTTGCCAAACGCGTTCATGAAAAAAATGATTTTTGATAAGCTATCCGAGAAAAGGCCCCACTGTGCGCCGGCTGCCGACATACAGGCCCATACCATCGAACTTCCTTCGCCATGCTTAACTGTTGCTTTTACGTGTTTTGGATCCAGTTCAGTATTGGGCTGTCGCCACACAAAATTTCTCCCGTCCGAACCAAAAAGGTTGAATTTGGACTCGTCTGCAAAAATTACTGTCTTCCAAAAGAAATTTTGAGTGGTGACAGCCCAATACTGAACTCGATCCAAACGTAAAAGCAACAGTTAAGCATGGCGGAGGGGGCTAAGGCTTTGTAAATGAGGCGTGTGTGCCTGCCGCCGCGCCGAGTTTACTTAGCCAGAGGGAGTTGGCAGTCGCATGCCAACTACCGAAGACCGACCATACGTGGTGAAGAGCCGCATCCTGCTCGAGGTGCCCCTGCTCTAGACTAAATATGGCGGATCTAGAGAGGACACCTCGAAAAAAAACCCGTAATCACCTGTGTTACCGTACGGTGCCCCTGTGATGAATGGCACTACGTTAGTGTGTCTTATAACGGTGGCTTTCGGATACCTGGCACCTCTGGTCGTATAAGTGCCCGATCCGGGGTATGAGGCTCTGCCCCGGGGGATACCCTTTCCTCATCACTCGTGGGACCAAAACATGGAAACTACTGAAAATAAAATTATAGAAACCGGGTGCTCTAGCAGCCCCAAATCGACTGACGTCGAACATAGCCGGGAGCCTGAGGTAGCTATGGACGTTTGTTCACAAAGCTCCAGCACCGACACCATCACCAAGGAGGTTGAAGAAGCCCTTCTTGCCTCTCCTAAGGCCGAGAAACCCAAGAGGATCGCGCTATCGGGAGCTGCAAGAAAGAGACTGCGCAGACACCTTGCAAATGGCGTTCCCATGGAGGAGGCTAAGAGGCTCGCACAGAAGCCTATTGGCCCACCCATGGCTATGCCCAGCAGAAGTGGTGTAGCGAACAAGCGGGGTAGATCGGCAAACACGACCCCAGAAGAGGCGTCGAATAAGAGGGTCATGCTGAAGACCGCGGCACCTAGTGCCCTGGCGAAGGGTGATCCTGCAAGCGTGTTGCTTGCCACGGTGGCTCCAGTAGCCTCCACAGCCGCAACTGCGGCTGGGCAAGTAGCACAGGAGCAGCCACCCCAAACCGGTGGTATGGCCTCTTATAGGGATGTTGCCAGCTCATCGAAGATGGCAATACTCCCAGCCGACTACCCCGACAGTTTGCTCATTACGGAGCAGCTTGGCAGCATCCAAGCCGCCATCTTGTCAAGGGTGATGGAGCTGAGGCATGGCTCTGTGAAGCCGTTATTCTCTGGCTGCACCTTTAGACCAGGATGGATGGCCATCACTTGCGGAAACGTGGAGACGGTTGAGTGGCTGTGCACAGAGGTGCCTAAGCTCCGGCTGGGGAAGGATGCCCGCATTAAGGTAGTCCCCGAGGCAGAGGCTCAACGTGCCGCTGTTTTCATTGGCTACTTTCCGCTTCCGAATGCGGACATGAAGATGGACGAGATTCTGAAGCTCGTCGAAGGTCAGAATAGCGGGCTTTGAGTGGGAGACTGGCGCGTCTTTCACCGGGAGATGAGGCAGCACATGGCTATTATTACCTTAGCACTGGACCCTGTTTCGGCCAACCGGCTGAAATCGCTAGGATTCCAGCTGAACTTCGCGTGGGGCAAGGCTACCCTTAAGCCTAAGGCCAGCGCGCAGTCGAAAGAACAGGCAGTGGCTCATGCTCTCGGAGCGGAGAAGCCCACCTGCTCCAAGACTGCCATACCGGACGCGGCTGCAACAACACCACAGGGTGTCGCTGAGGAGACTCATACGACCCCTGGGCTGCCTGCAGCTAACAGCACAGTCCGGACCTCCAGCGGTGGTGAGGCATGTGGCACCGTAGCTGCCCAGGAGCCCGCAGCACCAAAAAAGATCCTGCGCCCTCCCCTTTACGGGCGCATCACGCGCGGAACCGGGCGCGTGAATAAGGGTGCGAGGCAAACTTTAGAGGAAGAGGCCCTTCTGAGCACAAACCGAGGCCGGAAGATGGCGGCCAGAGGCCGCAAGAGGGCGGACTAATGTCCTGCCCCCTCCCCCCACCCTTCCCAACACCCGGAGACACCTAAGATGTCTCCAAGCAAACCTCTACCACGCAAAGGCCGCTTCTGACGTCCTCTGTGAGAGGTTTGCTACCATGGACATAGCATTTATCCAGGAGCCGTGGATAAATGCCGGACGTGTCCTGGGGCTAAGCACCACATCCGGTAAATTGCTATATGCAAACAACCTACCTCGCCCTAGAGCGGCGTTGTTAATTAACAAAAATCTAACATATGTTCCCCTTTCACAGTTCATCACTGAGGACCTGGTGGCAGTCTGGGTTAAAATGCTCACTGCCCATGGCGAGCAGGAGGCAGTGCTGGCCTCCGCCTATCAGCCCGGCGATTCAGATGTTGTGCCTACGGCGGCTACCTGTGCCCTGGTAGAGCATTGCCAGAGAAACCGGCTCCGATGGTTAATCGCCTGTGATGCCAATGCACATCACACGGTCTGGGGGAGCAGTGACATCAACAAAAGAGGTGAGTACCTTCTTGAGTACATTATTAGTAACAACATAAGCCTACTAAATCGAGGCAATGAGCCCACATTTATTAATGCAATCAGAGAGGAAGTCCTCGACCTAACTCTCTGTAGTCTTAACATGTTGTCCGTTGTCTCAAACTGGCACGTTGCGAGTGAGATCACTATGTCAGATCGCCAGCACATTAGATTTGATATAGGATGTGCCTTGCAATGTAGCCTAGTTACTAGAAATCCCAAAACACCAACTGGGATCTTTTCTGTTTTGAACTTGAGCAATCCAGAGACTGCTCCACCCGTCCGATATTGTCCATTGACGAGCTAGAGCGTGAAGCTACTGTGCTTCATACGAACATTAAATCGGCTTATCACGCTAGCTGCGAACAAAAAGTTCGTAAGACCAGAAGGGCTGTTCCCTGGTGGAACAAGAGCCTTGACGATCTCAAAAAGGCTGCGCGAAAGCTCTTCAATAAAGCAAAGAGTGGGAAAACCACATGGGATTCCTACAAATCTGCTTTAACGCTCTATAATAAAAAGCTGAGAAGGTCCAAACGGGCTACATGGCGCCAACACTGCGGGCAGATTTCAAACCTCCCGGAAGCTGTCAGGCTACAAAAAGCCCTTTCCAAGGACCACTCAAACGGCATCTGTAGCTTGAAAAAGTCAGATGGAACACACACAAACGACCCAAGGGAAATGAGCAGCCTTCTTTTGACTACTCATTTTCCCGGGTGCGTGGCTGTGGAGCAGCACAGCTCAGAGGGTGAGGCACCAACCTACCTCTCTGGGACTGGAGAGTGCCCACACCTGCGAGTGGCTATGGTGGCAGACTCCAATAGGGCTGAGAGAAGGGAACCCCCCTATCCCTCAGAACGTTTTGGAAACTTGCCCTATAGACTGTTTCATCAAAATAGCGTACAATGGGCTATACAGAGCTTCAGTCCATACAAATCCCCTGGGCCAGATGGAATATATCCATGCTTGATGCAGCGGGGACTGCACCAACTCGCAATCCCCCTGGTCCGTTTATTCCGAGCTAGTCTCTTGTTTGGACACATACCAAGCAAATGGGCTAAAGTGAAAGTTGTGTTTATTCGTAAGGTAGGGAAGAAAGATTCCCAATTGCCTAAGTCCTATAGACCAATTAGTCTTAGCTCCTTCTTCCTTAAAACTATGGAGAAGATAATTGACCAGCACATCAGGGAGATGAATCTCAAGCAGCTTCCCTTACATAAGTACCAATATGCGTACCAAGCTGGTAAGTCAACTGAGACTGCCATTCATTGCCTTACAACAACCATTGAAAAGGCCATTGGCGCTCAACAAATAGCACTATGTGCCTTTTTAGACATATCAGGAGCTTTTGACAACACGTCATATCAGGCTATCCGTGCCTCTCTTGTACATAAAAATGTACCCACACCCATTATTAGGTGGATTCTGGAAATGCTTAAATCCAGAATAATAACTGTAGACCTTGGAGGAACCATGACCTCAATCACAGCCAAAAGGGGGTGCCCTCAAGGGGGAGTACTCTCTCCTCTCTTGTGTACTCTGGTCATCGACGAGCTACTCTATAAGCTCAACGACTTAGGGTTCGCCACTCAAGGCTACGCTGATGACCTAGTCATCTATATAGTGGGCTGGCATGAGCAAACCATCTCGGACCGCATGCAGCAAGCCCTTAACATAGCCAACAGATGGTGTAAGGACAAAGGATTGTCCATAAACCCGTCTAAAACTGTTTTAGTTCCTTTTACCAGGAAAAGGTCTCTGTCTCTAACAAGACCATCCTTAAATGAATCTACCATTGACTTTTCGGTTGAAGCCAACTACTTAGGAGTTACACTTGACTCCAAGCTCAACTGGAATGCACTAGAGATGGGATCGGGAAAGAAATTGCTTCCCATCCCATCCCGTCCCGAAATCAAATTCGCTTTTCCCATCCCGATTGTCCCGAAAAATTTTGTGTCTATCCCACGGGTCCCGACATTTTCCCGAAATTTTTTTTTTAAATTATAATCCTACTTAAAATTTAAATTTTTGTTTAAAACAATATACTTTCAAAATTTTTCCCCTTAATCGAGTTCTCTCTTCCAAAATTCTACTGGAAGTAGAAAAAACCCTTTCGCTGGTGGCAGAAGACGTTGGAACGTTGAGCACTTTCCTGGAGAGCACTTGCAACAATGGCAAATCATTGCATTGTTGCCAGAATGTTAAAATATCTCAATTTTCCATAAATATATTATGCTTAATATAATTATTTATTTCTTCATCGATGTCGTCTTCCTTTTCGGGTTGCGGTGCACAGCATCACACATCAGCTTTTGAGGAAGAATTTAAAAAGACAATTTTCTCACTTTTTTTTGGCAATTAAGGCCCATTCCCAGGAAAAAATTTAATTTATGGAAAATTTCAACAAGCGTTGCCATAGCAGCACCAATTATTGGAAAAGAGTGACCGAATTTCGTAATATTGAAAATACATCTAAATGCTCCCATTTATTGCACTTGTGATATATCGTGTCACTAAAAAATGTAATCGATGGGTAATTTCGATAAATACAGAACTTTTATCGAATACATTTTGTTTGGGTCCCGGCTGAGTTTTGGGTCCCGACAGGTTTACCGGGACCAGTGGGAATTTCGGGATCGACCACTTATCCCGACTTTCCCGGATTTTTTTAAAATCGTTCCCATCCCGCCCGATCCCGATCATTTTTTAAGACCCGCGGGATTCCCGAAAATCCCGATCCCAACGCCCATCTCTAGAATGCACACCTTGAAAAGACCATAAATAAAGCCACTCGAGCACACTTCGCTTGTAACAGGCTTTTCGGTAGAACATGGGGCCTAAGTCCCAAAATGATCTACTGGTCTTTTAACACTGTGGTAAAACCGATCCTAACCTATGCATCTCTTGCTTGGTGGACGAAATCTACCCAGAAGACAGCTGCGGCTGCACTTACCAAACTACAACGACTAGTCTGCATAGGCATCACTGGAGCCATCCGAACATGTCCCACTGCAGCACTTGGAGTTATAACTGGCATACCCCCTCTACCCATCACCTTGAAAAAGGAGGCCTGCCTGGGGCCACTTCGCCTTCAAAACATCACTAACATAAAAAGTGGTGATCTTACCGGGCATCTTCGGGTTCTTGAACCCCTAATAAATGAGCCCATTCTGCGCGTAGCTGACGAACAGAAAACAAAACTTGTATCCCACAGAAACTTCTCTGTAGTCTTGCACACCAGACATGATTGGAAAACAAAATCAATATCTCTGCCCAGTGGATCACAAACGTGGTACACTGACGGGTCAAAACTGGAAAACGGCGACACCGGGGCTGGTATTTTTGGACCAAGGTTCAACAAGTCCATAGCCATGGGAAAGTCTCCAACCATTTTCCAAGCAGAGATATACGCTATAGAAATCTGTGCTCGTGAATGCCTTCGCAGGAAAATGCAAGGTGCACGGATTTACATCTTCTCTGACAGTCAGGCGGCGCTCATAGCGCTAAGATCCTTCACGATCTCCTCCAGACTTGTAGAGAACTGTTTCCAGCAGCTGAACGCCCTTGCCTCAGAAAACATCTTAACGATGAGCTGGGTGCCGGGGCATGAAGGCCACATAGGAAATGAGGTAGCAGACTCCCTAGCAAAACGCGGGGCGATGTCACCACTAATCGGCCCTGAACCGTTCTGTGGACTCTCGAAAGGACACAAAAGAGAACTGGTCAGGAAATGGGAGGAAAAGGAAATAAGTCGCCACTGGACCGACAGTGCAGGGCTGAGACAAGCCAAACAATTTCTCGTCCCCCAGATGACGCGATCAAAACGCATCATCAATCTAAAAAAGAACGAAATACGTGTTCTAACAGGCTACCTAACGGGTCATTGCAACCTAAGGTATCACCTTAAGAAATTAAAACTTTCAGAAATCGACACATGCAGATTCTGTGAGATGGAGCCTGAAACATCAGAACATGTTCTATGTGAATGCCCCTCGCTAAGCAGACGTCGACTTCTACAACTAGGAGGTGAACTCATCCCCCCCTACAGGATATGGGAACATATAGACAATACCAAAGTGCTCTCTTTTATTAGAAGCCTTGGTATAGAGGCTCTACCCTAATTCCAACAGGCCGGCACAAAAGACCTAACATCTGGTCGCAGTGCAACAAGGCCCTAGTAATAATAATAATAATAAGCATGGCGGAGGAAGTTTGATGGTATGGGCCTGTATGTCGGCAGCAGGAGTCGGAAACTTGGCGTTTTTTGAGTTGACGATGGATAAGACTATGAACTTCAATATTCTTAGAGAAAATTTGCTCCAAAGCGCCGAAATGTTAGGAATCCGGCGTGATTTCCGGGTCTACCACGACAACGACCCCAAACATACGTCCGGAAAAGTGCAGCCCTGGCTCACCTGGAACTGCCCCCACGTTATGATTCCTCCGGCCCAGTCTCCAGATTTAAATATCATTGAAAATTTGTGGGCTATGCTGGAGAACAAGATCCGGAATCCTTGGATTTCCAGCAAACAGGACCTTAAAAATGCTCTTCTGGAGGAATGGAGCAAAATAAGCCCGGAAACCACTCGGAAGCTGGTCTCTTCGATGAATAATAGGTTAAGGGCTATTCTAAAGGTTAAGGGATTACCAACTAAGTACTAAAATCCTTATTTTACTTTTTATCCGGCAAAAATATAACTAGTTTGTGTATGCATCTTTTAAGCTGTGACCTATATTTTAGATATATTTTTAGTATTTAGTTTATGTATAAAACTTAGCAATATTTCAGAAACAAATATAGTTTATTTTGTAAATGTGATATAACATAAAACAAATTGGCGTTTAAACATTTTTTGTTTTTCCTCTAGTTTAAAATATATAGCACCTTTAACTTTTTATTTGACATTGCATCATTTAAGCTGTGAGTCACTGTATGTATACTCGTTGTATGTTAAGAGAATTTTTTTTAAGTTTAATATATTTCCGAAAAAATACGAAAATACTTAACACATTAATATCGAGTTATAGATAAATTGTGTTAAGTGTTTTCGTATTTTTTCGGATATCTAATATGCTTAAAAAAGTTTTAATTTTTCGATTTTTTAATAACTATATCTCGATAACAAAGGGAGTTATCGATAAATTGTTACATGATATTTTCGTCTAATTTTTTCGAGTTCTACAAGAATCAATCTTCAGACCTTGTCGCCTAAGAAATCGTAGAATCCCCATTCTCCCATATGGAACTAACTGGCCGTAAATATGTACTGAAGAGAAACTGGTTCATTTGCACACTTGTTCGTTAAAACATCGCGATGTTTCATCGAAAAAGTCACAAAACAGCTGGTTGAAGGTTGAAAAGGTAAGCGCAATTTTGTACAATTGTTATGATCCGGCCTTATTTTCCCAACACTGTATCGATAGCCAGCTAGCAAATCGGTTACCCAGGGATGGATGCGACCTCGATACAGCGTGAGCCGGGTTAAAAAAAATTATATTTTTACGATAAACTAAAAACAAACGGAATAGCAGATATTCTTCACATAGTCGGACAATTTACGGATATACTGGGTAAACAGGTGTTGACATTTACCCCCAATGTGTCACAACTCGGCTACTACATCGCACGCCGATGTATCGACACGATTCAAAATGCCGGCCGACGGAGAGCCGACGAGAGCTTGCTTGGGAGCGAGTGGAAATCAGTTTAAGTTGAGCGGCCGAAACTGATACTTTAAAATTATAAAATAAACTGAATACTAAAAACGAATTCTGGTTTTTACTAAAAAATAATTAATCGCGACTACGTTTGAGATTGCAACATTGCAGGAATAGCATTAAGGTGGTATAAACATTCACGGTAGTCGTCCTGACTGCTTAACTGGCGCCCGAGGCAGGCCTCTCATAGAGAGATGGACCCAAGTTTTTAATAAAAAATTAATTAATTAAAAATTACAGATAAAAAAATACAACCACAGGCTGTGTAAAAAATCAAAATAAGTGAAACAATTACCCGCCGCGGCGATCTGCTTGTACAGCTTATTCGCGGGCGCATTACAATTGTCTAAAATTCACAATTTATAAACTTACAAGCTGTGTGTTAAATAAAAAAAGAGAGAGGAAAAAAGGAGAGGTTAAGCAATTGCCTGACGCAGCGATTCGTTTGTACACGTCACAACTGATTCGCTGGCGCAACAAATTGTTTAAAGCTTCACATTTCCCCTTTCAAAGCCACAACGGTCACAGCGTCGACGAAAGCAACAACGAGAACGGCAACAACAAAAATAACGAACGTCGACAAAAGCCACAACGGCGACAAGCCGAAATTGGCGAAAGCAACGAACAGTTTGCAATCGTTATCGTTGCGCCACGTCATTCTACTTTGACATATCGTTGTCGTTGCGCCACGTCATTCTACTTTGACATATCGTTGTCGTTGCGCCACGTCATCCTACTTTGACATATCGTTGTCGTTGCGCGACGTCATTCTACTTTGACTCGTCGTTGTCGTTGCGAAAAGTCACTCTACTTTGACTCGTCGAAGTGTACAACCGTTTAAAAATTTACGCATTACAATTGTCTTAAATTCAGTGTAATAAAAAAAGTTGTGTGTCACAAAAAAAAAAAAAAGTACATGGTGTGCAACTTATTCGCGAGCGAAATAAAAGAATAATTAAAATTAAAATAAAAATATACAATTACACACTGCGGCAATTTGCCCACGCTCGTCGTGCGTCATTATTTGCGAGTGCTAAAATATTGTATTATTTAGAATAACAAAAAAGAAAAACGTTGTACATTTAAAAAAATAAAAAAATAAAGCAATAATAAGCAACCAATTACCCACCGCGTCAATTCGTTCGTTCATACTGTGCGACGTATTTGCGGGTGCAATGGATTGATATAATAAAAGCAAGATAAAACAAATACCCACCGCGGCAACTCACGCACTTTATGTGTAATATTTGCCGGTGCAAAAATTTTGTTAAAAGAGCACGGCACGTAAAAATGTATCAACTAAATACAACAAATACAACAATCTACAACACATTGCTACACAAAAAAAATTAGGAAGGGGTAAGTGAAGCGTTTTCAATTGTTTTACAAAAAAGAGGAAGACCTCAAGTCTGATTTAAACAAGTAAAAAAAAAAAAAAAAGACGAAAAATAATTTAAACTTTTTCAAAATCTTTTAAACCAAAAGTAACTCCAAATAAACTCTAGCACTATGGAAGAAATTAAGGCAACCTTGAATAGATTTGAAGACTCTCTAAAAGCCTTGCTTAATCAGGTGATGGGGGTTAAGGAAGAAGTAAGGAAAATAAGTAATAGGCTCCTCGTTGTAGAGACCGATTACGAAGAGCGTAATCCGGTGGCTAGTCAACCTGCACCTTTGACGCGCCCGCGTACGGAGTACGAGTTGAAGAAACTTATACTCTGCCGGATTGCGTCAAGGAGCTCCAAACTTTCGAGGGCCAATCTGGACAATACATATCTTGGATCAATAGGGCGCAATCCATCCTGAGCGATTATGAAATCGTGAGGGGTAAACCTTTGTTTAGGTCAATAGTGTTGCATATTAGGCAAAAGATTAGGGGAAGTGCCGATATGGCACTCAGTTCGTATGGTGTGAAGGATGACGACTGGTTGGAGATAAAACGGGTATTAGCACTTCACTATGCTGATAAGCGTGACGTCCGTACTCTGGAGTACCAATTGAGTCAGCTGACGCAGGGCACTAAGACATTGGAGGAATATTACATGGAAGTAAATAACCACTTTTCTTTAATTGTAAACAAGCTAAAGGAGGGATCTCACGCTCCCAATGTGGTCGACGCGTTGACAGAGACCTATAGGGATAAGGCATTGGATGTCTTCATAAGAGGACTTGATGGCGATTTCTCAAAGCTGTTAGTCATTCGTGGCCCTAAGAATCTGCCAGAGGCGTATTCTTTTTGTCTGGAACTACAGAACGTCTCATTCAGGGGAAATTTGCAACAATCAACAAATGTGGGAAACTTTACACAACCTTCCTCACAGCCAAACCGGTGGGCTAACTCCCCCCGAACCAGACCTTTCAACAATCACCAGTACCGTTCCCACATCATAGCGCCAGTACTGTCAGAAACCAACGGGGTTTCCAAAGATTCCAGGGGCCTCGACCTGCCATAAAAATGGAATCCAACAGGTCAGGGCAATCCTTCCAACCCAGATATAATGCACATCAAGGCGATGCTGGGGTCAAGCGAAGCCCAAGCGCCTCTTCTACTTTGAACCCATTCAGAAAGGTGCAAAAGTTGTACCACGTGTCAACGGCCCTGCCTTCTCAGACTCCCGTCTCAAATGAGACCACTCAGGTTCAAAACCACGAAAACTTCTATGAGAACGTGTCTCATGAAAATATAAGTAGCGAACAAGGAGGCTCAGTGCAAGAGGGAACCTTAGAAGATACTCTACAAGAGTTTGAAGGGGAGACAAATTTTATGACCGACGCCTCTCTAGTGTACCATACTTAGAGTATGAAACTAAAGAAGGGGCTAAGTTGCAATTCTTAGTAGATACCGGCGCAAATAAAAACTTCATTAGCCCCAAAAAGCCGTCGGTTGTACCCAGTTACCCAGTCCTTTTTTTGTTCAATCCGCCACAGGTTTTGTAAGAATTACACACCGGCTTGTGGGCCAATTTTTCAAACATGCTGGTAATGATACAGCTCTTAAATTTTTCGTACTCCCTGGCTTGAGTTCTTTTGACGGTATTATTGGGGACGATACCCTCAAGGAATTAAAAGCTTTAATCGATAGAGAAAATAATCTTTTAACAATAGCCCCTGGAATCAAGTTGCCTTTGTTAGCTAAAAATTCTTTAAACATTCACCCATTGGTTAAGACTGATCACTCTGAACGTATAAATTCAACCTTAAATGCACTAATCGAAGAATTTTCAGAAATTTTTAAACCAATTTCGCTGGGTGAAACAATAGACACTGCTGTTAGGGCAGATATTCGCACTAGAACCCAAGACCCCATATATGCGAAAAGTTATCCTTACCCTGCCAATATGAGAAAAGTAGTAGAGATACAAGTAGCGGAACTCCTTCGCGAAGGTATAATCCGACCTTCTAGAAGCCCTTATAATTCTCCGCTATGGATAGTGCCAAAAAAACCCAAACCAAATGGTGAAAAACAGTACAGGTTAGTCATTGATTTCAAGCGGTTAAACGCTGTCACTATATCCGACACTTACCCAATTCCTGATATTAATTCTACCTTGGCAAGCCTTGGCGACGCCAAATATTTCACCACCATCGATTTGACATCGGGATTTCACCAAATTCGTATGAGAGAACACGACATCCCCAAGACCGCATTTTCCACTTTGAACGGAAAATACGAGTTCTTGCGTCTTCCGTTCGGATTAAAAAACGCTCCATCAATCTTCCAGCGCATGATTGACGATGTGCTAAGGGAACATATCGGGAAAATCTGTTACGTATACATTGACGACATAATTGTTTTCAGCAAGGATTATGATAGTCATTGGACTAACCTTCGGCTGGTCTTCGAGAGTCTTCGAAAAGGGAATCTTCAAGTTAACTTGGAGAAGACCCATTTCCTGTCCACGCAGGTAGAATTCCTGGGTTATATTGTAACAGGGGAGGGGATTATGGCAAATGAAAAAAACGTAGAGGCCATTAAAAAATTGAACCTCCTAGCAATGTTAAGGAGTTGAAGAGATTTTTAGGCATGACTTCTGATTACAGGAAATTTATACAGGACTATGCAAATGTTGCCAAACCCCTAACAAATTTAACAAGGGGTAAATACGCTAAAATCAAATCGTCCCAGTCTGCCAAAGTTCCTATTGAATTAGATGAAAAAGCCTTACAGGCTTTTAACGACTTAAAGACCATCCTTTCCTCGTCTGAGGTGTTAGCTTTTCCAAATTTTAGTATACCTTTCTATTTAACGACAGATGCGTCAAATTACGCAATCGGCGCAGTTCTTTCGCAAGTCGACGAGAAAAAAGATCGGCCAATAGCTTACATTTCCCGTTCTTTGAATAAATCCGAAGAAAATTATGCCACAATCGAGAAAGAAATGCTCGCAATAGTGTGGGCGTTAGATAATCTTCGTTATTATTTGTATGGCGCGGCGTCAATCAAAATTTACACGGATCATCAGCCTCTAACGTTCGCGCTAGGTAACAGGAATTTTAATGCCAAACTGGATGGAAGTCCCGAATAGAGGAATATAACTGCGAATTATTATATAAACCAGGGAAATCCAACGTGGTTGCTGACGGTCTTTCACGCATCACGACGCAGGTTAATTACTTGGGTTCCGACACAGCAACCGCTTCCGAATCTGGCTCAGATTCCGGAGCCACTATTCATAGTGCGCTTCAAGACGCTTCACAATTGATTCCTCATGTGGAAATCCCTATAAAGGTGTTTCGGAATCAATTAATATTCGACCAGAGTCGCTCAGAATACTTATGCGAGCACCCTCACGCAGGGTTTGTGCGACACTTTATTCCCATAAACCAGCGAGAGCTATCGAACTTAACTACTTCTTTACAGAGGTATTTAAAGCCTTCGATTATTAATGGAGTTAAAATCCCCGATTCTTACTTACAATTTTTATAATCCAATTGCTTTCAGAATTTCAAACTTTTTAGAATTCGAATCACACAACGGTTGGTTACAGATTTGACCGATGAAGATGAAATTTGCGAATTAATTGAAAAAGAACATCGCAGAGCCCATAGGGGACCGAAAGAAGTCCGCTTACAAATATTAGAAAAGTTTTATTTCCCGAAAATGACAAGCATTATTCGTGCCCAGGTGTCGGCTTGCAAATGTTGTAAGCTCTTCAAGTACGAAAGACACCCAAATAAACCAGCGTTTCAACCGACCCCTATCCCTCATCTACCATGCGAAATTCTTCACATTGACGTTTTCACATTGGGCAAGAAATTCTACTTAAGTTGCATAGACAAATTTACCAAATTCGCCAAACTTTTCCCGTTGGAATCAAAATCAGCGGTCCATTTGCGCGAAGCACTCTTAGAGACTCTCCATTATTTTACAGTCCCGAAAATAATGGTATCCGATAATGAGAGAGGCCTTCTATGTCCGACGGTTTTGAACTACCTTAAGGCCTTGGGAATCGAATTATATTATACACCAACTCAAAAAAGCGAGGTCAATGGTCAGATTGAAAAATTCCATTCCACATTTTTGGAAATTTTTAGATGTTTAAAAAGCGAATATCCAAATTTCAAAGACAGTGAATTGGTCCCAATAGCGGTGGACAGATACAATAATTCTGTCCACTCTGGGACGAAAAGGAAGCCTGTCGACGTTTTTTTCAATCGTACATCCAGAATTAACAACCAAGGCTTAGCAAATTTTAAACAACAAACCTTTGAGGATATTAGGGGGTTACTCCAGTTTAAACAAATGTCGACTAATCTTACGCGCAATAAAAACAGAGCAGAGCCAATTCCTTATAACCAGGGCGACAAGGTGTTTGTTGCTAATAAACAGATTAAGACTAAAGAGAAGCAGATATTCAAACCGGAAATAATACATGAGGATAGAAGAGTTACGATTAAAACTAGGTCAGGGAAAATTTTTCATAAATCAGATTTGAGGAATTGATCTTAGAAGACGTTTCACATACCTGCATTAGCCATTTACATTAAAAATATTATTATTATAAAAATATAAAAATTATACAAAAATAATATTAAAATTTTATCCACAAAAAATGTATTAAAATCATACCTAGAAAATAAGTATATACAAAAACACACAACAACATATTAAACATAAGATAACATTACACATTTTTAAATTCCTCAATTAATCACACTACAAATACACAGAAATTATTGAACATATGACAACATTACACATTTTATGTTTCTCATTTAATCACACTATAAATACACAAAATTTATCGAACATGAAATAAGATAACACATTATTGAATTATTACCATAAGGTTCCACATTTTTATCATTTTATTAATGCACGGCTCTTTTGCAAAGTTGCCTTGCTTCAACCAGTCTATAAAAAATTAATATAAAAAACACACTATTACATAAAAACACACTGTACACTATTTCATAAGCATGCTCCTGATTTACACGGCGGTCACCATGTACATTTTAAATACGAAGCACTGTGGCTCCCCTACAACAAGGCTTCGTCTGGCACGATAATGGAATGTTCGAATTGGCCCTTGTCATCGACTTGGCTAAAATGCAGGATATCTTTGGCGATTTGCGGAAAGATGCAACACCGAAGGCGGTTCCCGGATCAAAACATTAACAGACCATTACCTTCAAGATGCATTGGAGGGGATTTCCAGGTTGACTGGTTGGGGTCGGCGTGAAATGAAAAGCAAGATCACCGGACTCATCAGACTGGAACGCTATTTTACGGTCCCAGGAGTCTCTTGCTAAATACGACGATCAACGAATCAAAATAAACGGCTCTTCGATGCTGAACACCAATTAATACAGCAACGCAACATGATCATCGACAAAATGAACGTGGAACCAAATATCACCGGAATTTAAAAAGCTGGCCGAGAGTCGTTCGCTGCCTTGCTCATCCATAGGGAATACATCAGTTCGCCAAGATAAGGATTTACAGCAGTTAGACCTGAAAAAATCTGATGGCTGACCGGCTGCCCCAACGAACGCGACTGCAACCGGCCACGAGTAGAGTACGTCCACAACTTCAGCCTACAATAACTCAGGAAACCTTCGACCATGTCTGAGAATAATATAGAAGCTGACGTCAACGAGAGGCATCCCATTTGCATCAAACCTTGCCTTGGGATTTTCGCCACGGGCCACGTCAGCAAAAGTCAAAGTTTTATGATCTGCGGGACGCAGATCTTGTAGTGGGGAGGAGTTAACACCCGGTTCCAGCGATGCTCTTCGGCCACCTCTTGCTGTCACCAACAACCATTGGCAACATTTCACAGAGTCAGCAAATTACAAACGTCACAACTCGGCTACTACATCGCACGCCGATGTATCGACACGATTCAAAATGCCGGCCGACGGAGAGCCGACGAGAGCTTGCTTGGGAGCGAGTGGAAATCAGTTTAAGTTGAGCGGCCGAAACTGATACTTTAAAATTATAAAATAAACTGAATACTTAAAACGAATTCTGGTTTTTACTAAAAAAGAATTAATCGCGACTACGTTTGAGATTGCAACATTGCAGGAATAGCATTAAGGTGGTATAAACATTCACGGTAGTCGTCCTGACTGCTTAACTTATATATAAGTAATAAATATGTATGTAATAAATAAATAAATAATAAATTAAATCATACTAAATAAATAAATAATAAATTAAATCATACTTAATAAATAAATATAAAAGGATTAAATAATAATTGGGGTGGTAGACGCATAAATAAATATTTATGCGATTGCTGCGTTTTTGCGATCCACTGTGCCGGTGGTGACAACTGCGTTGTTTATGTGGGTGTGCTGTGGCGCGGCTGCTGTTTATGTGCTTGCGCGCGCGGTGGTTTGCGCGTGTTGGTGTGCAGCTGTGTGTGGCTGGCAACCGGCACTTTGAATAATGCGCTCGGGCGCAGGCGCCTGGATATAAATGTCTAAGGGCTTTTCAGCTAAACAAACTTGTTTTTTTGCTGGAAATTGAAGCTGATGACCACCCAGACGGGTTGGCCAATCTCGTCCGGTGGTCTGATTGCCTCCTTCGGCCTTGGAAAACTGGCGGTTGTCGGTGTGTTCCGCACTGCTTCTGTGTTGCAAGTGCCTCTAAAATCACTGCCGGATTTCTCTCCTATATATCTTGGTCATTTTTTTCTCCCCAGACTTTTTTATTTAAGTTGGCGCACCCCTTGCTGCCGCAGAAATTTTCTGCCAACCCATGCCTCTTCTTCCTTTTTAGCTAGCAGTCACCTATTAAGCAATCGACCAATCGAGTATCGGGTGCCAGCACGACTCTTCACCCCTCGACAACAACCACAACCATCGATAGCCCATCGCCGACCATAAAACAATATATTTAAAATAATTAATATACTTTGTTTTTAGATGGATTTTCGGAAAAAAATATGTTAATTGGGATCAAGGGATGCAGAATTTGTTTATGGAATAGTGCGATGAAAATTTTATTGCGCTCTGGGCAATGCATCATCACCCACATTGTAATATGCCGCTTGTCGGAAAAAATTCCGTAACAGCCTAACGGTAGGTAACGTTTTTATCTTTCCTATAGTCGAAATCGCCACCTTCCAAAGCTGTTAAGTTGTCCAATATAAGGCAGCGTTTAAAATGTCAGCGTGAGATTGGAAAATATTTTTCACATAAGTTTGTCTCCCTCATTTCCAATCTGTAACCGGTCTCGCTTGCATCTCAGCTTGGAGTGGAAAAAAGCTATTCGAAAATTGAGTTTTAAAAGCTGTCAATAGGTGTCGCATTTTCGAAATTAGCAACATGTGCTTGAAAGCACCAAAGCTCTTACCTCTATTTTACTCAAAATGGCTGTCAATAGGTGTCGCATCTTCGTAAGCTCCAATGTTTTTACCACTATTTTACTCAATACAGAGGTAAATGTTAATATAATTCACTATTTAATATTTATTTAGTACATTTTAACGCATATATAACAAAAAATCATTGTTTTGTAAGAAAAGCAAATCGTTTAATTTTCGCGCCATTTCACATGTGCAAGCCGAGTTCGAATCAGCTGATTGCAACATCATGATCGCGCGCCCAACACCGTCAAGCACTTCCCTGCGGCTGCTCTTCTTCAAGTTCAGCAGCAGCAGCAACAGCTGCTTGCATCATCATTGTATGATGAGCTAGTAAAATTGCTTGTTTTCTTCTGATTTTTTAATAAATAAACAATTCTGCTTCCGGTTTTCATTCACTTTATAAATTTTTGCCACAAACATGAAACAAGCATCAGCTGTTCAAAGCTCATAAGCAGCTGTAATACAATTTCGAAAATTCGAACTGGTTTCCAAGCTGACATTGTAAACTACCAGCGTGGATTTCAGATTTTTAAAAGCTTCAATACAAGCTAAGCTGACATTGCCTAAAGAGCATTACATGAAATTAAGGTGCCAAGTAGGAGATTAGAAATTGAAAAAAAAAAAATTAAATGTTATTTTTCGATGCCGCGACAAGTGGCGCTCCCCAGCGGCGAACCGCTACGAAAGGTTAAAGGTTTGAGTAACGCTATAGGGTACTTAGGGACGAATAGCAAAAAAATTCACAAGTTTACGGCTTAAATACAGTCACTCTAGTGAGTCAACATTATTTCCGTCACCTAGGAATAAGAAGAAAAAAAAAATGCTTCCATAGTTTGTTACATGTGAATTTGTGGGAGCGCATATAAAACGCAAAAACGCGCATATAAAAAGCAAAAAAGGCGCAGATAAAGTCAAGAGAAAAAAAAATATTAACAATATATTAGTTTTTTTCACTGCAAACACTGCCCAATATCGAAGTGCCGAAGTGCAACACAGACTCATGTCCCTCCACATCCGCATTCGCCAATCAAGTGCCAACTCCATTGGAGAAGGCACTAAGTGGATTCGCAAACTTGTGCTGCACAAACCCTGACTTTATCTGGAGAACGGAATCCAGACTGGTGCAGAAATAGGCTACATCGAGCTTCAGCTGCTGGCCAAGATCGGGATCGGTAGCTAATTGTGTAACTGGCAGTGAAGTGGGTTATTGCAATGCCTTTTTAGAATACACCCCCCTGCCCCCTTGCTGGTGCATTTTATAGTAGGCACAACCCGCAATTATTTGTTTAGGTACACTTGCACCAGTTTTTTTTTTTAGTATGTAAGCTTAAAAGAAATGCAAGTAAGTAAGAAATGAAGTTAATTAGTAATGAAATAATAATGCCGTAAATATAATGAAAAACATGAAATATTGATGAAATTAACATAGGTTTCCAGCGAATTCGGTTTGAGAAATTAAAATATTTTTATTCAACGATTTGCTTCATGCGAAGTTTGGAGACGAACTAACTAAAAATCAAAAATGTGTAATACATACGCTCAATAGCGTATTCTCTTTTTACATGCTTTTATTTAACTTGACTTGTCTGTCTGTCTGTTTGTACCGGAATCTTGTAAGCAAATTTTCACCAAGTTCCCGACTAGCTAGAGCTCTGAATTTTTCACCAAAGATGTGTTTCAGATGACAATACATTTTTTTTAAGTTTTTGGCACGATAAAATAAGTAATATTATGTAAATCACGGAATCAGTTTCCCTTATGCTTAAATAACTAAATTGACTGATATAATTGACGAGCTTTGGTGGCATAGAGAGAAAACTGCCGCTTCACAGGCCGAAGGTCATGGGTTCGATCTCCGACCCAGACATATTTTTTTTATGTTATTTTTTTTTACATAAACCTTTTTAAACTATCGATTACATATGTATGCAAGAAAGCGTATAAAAGCATGTCTTCAAAATTTTTTTTTGATTTACTTGTCTTGTTTTACATTCTTCTTTTTATAGCTGTAAATATGCTCTTTTTAATTTTGAGCATCAATGTATACACACTAACATTAGATCAAATTAAACAATGTATACACACTAACATTAAATAAAATTCAACACCCTTCCTCAATGTGAGTCGGTATACATTGTCACAATCATTTTAAATTCATTAAATTTACAAAATGATAATGTTTCTGCTTTGACAGGTTTTTTGTGAGTACATCGGCAATCATATAATTTATTGAAACGTACTTTAACTCCACGTCGCCTTTCTTAATGACTTCACGAACGAAATGATACTTGATGTCGATGTGCTTCGACCTTGCATGGTAAACCGGATTTCTAGCCAAATTCTGTGCACGGAGATTGTCTCCGTAGACCACCGTGGGGGTATCTTCTCGACCACATCCAATCTCAATTAACAACCGCCTTAAATAAAATGCTTCTTTTGTAGCCGCTGACAGAGCCATGTACTCAGCCTCAGTACTACTCAACGCTACGCAGTCCTGTTTTTCTGACTTCCATGAAATGGGGCCTCCTGTTAAAAGGAACACAAAGCCTGTGTATGATCGACGATTACTGATATCGCCTTTGAGCCCTTGGCCACCTGCACAATAGTGTAGTTTTTTGTCTATTGTGCCCGCTAGATATCTCATCACATGTTTGACTCCACAAACATGTTCCCCGTGGGGGTCCTTGTTGCGCTGCGCCAACTTTACAACGGAATGATAGATATCTGGCCTGGATGTCAACGCTAGCCACATTAACTCGCCAATTGCTGACTGATATGCCGTTGCATCTTCAGACACGCAATTCTCGTTGCTGCACGCCACCTGGAATCCTGCATCAAAAGGCGTTGCTACTGGCCTGCATTGCTCCATATTATGCCGCTGCAGCATATCCTTGATGTACAACGCCTGGTTCATCTTTATGTTACCAGTTTCACCATCTCGCTCGATCTGCATGTCCAGGAACTTTTTCATAGGACCCATGTCGACACATTCGAACTTAATTGATATCGTAGATTTATTACGCAATAAGTCTGCCTTCTTCTGGCATGCTATAAGTAGATCATCAACATAGATTAGTACCAAACAAATATTACCTTCTATATCCTGTTTATATAGGCACGGCTCATTTTTACATGAGATGAAACCGATTTCTTGTAGTACAGAGTCTAAAGCTAGGCATACACGGTGCACATGTTGGTGTGATTTGTTGGAGTTGAGGTGAAAATCACTTGTGTATGGGCTTGTTGGCCAACACAAGGCGTATTTCAATACGCCTTGGGCCAACATGTGCACGGTTTACGAATTTGTTCGATTACCACGCACTTGCTGCCCAACATGTTGGCTGTGTATGGGCTAGTTTTCAACAAATTTGTTTGTTCACCAACATGCTCGTCGTGTATGGGCTTGTTCTATTACAATTCGTCGCAGCAATTGCGTCGTCCGCACTTGTATCGCTCATCTTTTCTCCTCAACACTCACACAAAAAATTAAGTTTATAAACATGTTGGCCCGTGTATGGCGAAGCGCTGCCCAACAAATCGCACCAACATGCTCACCGTGTATGCCTAGCTTAAGCTTAGTACGCAGGAACTAGAAATATTTCTAGTTGTGTCAAACTCCATATAAAAAAAACGCTAGAAATAATTTCTGGACATAATTTCTAGACATTTCTAATGAGTATATGCAGCAGCTAGAAATGTATACTCAAAAAATGTTGAGAGTTGCCACATCGATTACATTGAAGTGGATCGTGTGGATGGCATTGAACAGCTGAATTTCTGCTAGAAAAAATGAGCAGCACATTATTTCTAGGCACAAGTGTGCCCGTATTACTCTTTTACGTTTTTGTTTTGCCATTTTTTTGCGTTTTTGGGATTTTTCCGGTATTTTTAAGGGGCACACAGGGTCTTAGGATACACATTAGAAATAATGTGTAAATTTCTATCAAAAATAATTCTAGTTCCTGCGTACTAAGCTTTAACTACAAAAACAAAAAAAAACCAACACAAATACATTTGAACATGCTTTTGTGAAGTAGGCCACGTCGGCCCCTTCACAATAGCTATATTTATTGTATTTATAGTTTTAAGTCGCAAGAAGCGCATCGGTTGTTTGAGTTACCTGCATTATATTGATAGTTATTAAGTCGCAAGAAGCGCAGGGGTTGTTCGAGTTTTGTTAGACGCAAGGAGTGTGCGGTATTTATATTTAATAAGCGCAGGGAGCGTAAGGTATTTAGGTTTATCGGATGTACTTATTTTTTGAATTTAAATATAACCGCCCCAAAACACAGAGTCGCAAGATGCAGCGCGCCAGCTGCGATCACTAAATCCACCACGGTCACGGATAAGTGTGGGGAGTGGCGAAAACTGCAACTTGGGCCGAAGCCGAAGCGTGGGCGAAGGAGTTATGATCGACCTCCGCAAGTGAGCAGACGCGTACGCGAGAGGTAGTAAAGAAAGGTTAGGTTCTAAGAACAGAGGGAGTTGGAATTGATATACGGGAGTGAGCAGACGCGTACGCGTTAGTAAAAGTTGAGTAGAGATAAGGTAAGGGGATAGTTCGTCGCGGTTCATACATATAGGTTAGATATATATATGGCTAGGTTTAGGTTTATTGTAGAAGATAATCTGAATAAATTGGTCACCGGCAAATCCGTGACCCAGTGGAGTGAAATTACTGTGTGTTTTTCTTTCTTTCTATTCCTCTTTGGTTTTCGTACACGCGCATACGCGAGGCAAGCTGAGTCGCCTTATACTCTGGCTGCTGAGTGTGTCGGCCGTCGCGTTGGTGCAGACGCAAGCACCTCCCCTTCCAACTTGTAAAACCGCGCACAGTAAAGTCTCACCAAAAATATATAAATATTCTTGTGAGGTGTACCTGGCCAGACTGAGTTTATACCCTGGCTAAATTACTCCTTTACAAGTGTCGCCCGAGCAGGGACTCTAAAGTGCAAAGGTGTGGTATAATCTGGAATTAAAGCCCCCAGAAATATCACCAACAAGTGTGGAAGAAAAAGTGCGTTAAGTGAAGTGCGGGTATACCCGACGATACCCTGCTTTACAAGTGGCCAACGAGAACGGTTTTTCGAGCGTGGTTTTGTGCAAATCGTCGCGGCACAACGAAAGTGACGGCATAAGGCAAGTGCAGATCAGAATAACTGTTCGCGTTCGAGAAGCATTGCCTTAGCAACAATTGCGGCGCAACGAAATGACGGTGGAAAAAGACTCACCGATCAAACTAGCGGTTCGCGTTCGAGGCTGTGCATAAGTGAACACCTGCGGCGCAACGAAAGTGTCGGCAAAGTGCGTGAGCGGTCAACGAACGGCGTGACAGCAGCTGGTACAGGCAGCTGCAAAGTCGCGGTCGCTTCGCACGCACAGTGGGCTTCGACCACGAAATAAAAAATTGACTATTATTTCGAGTGCGGAGTTGTCCCATCGGTTCGGGTCGAGTATCGGACTTACGTGAAGTCGCCGTACAGTGGGCCTCGACCGTGTAAACGTACAGTGGGGGAAAAAAATAAAATTAAAGGAATTTAAAAAAAAAAGGCAGAAATACGAAAAATAATTAAATAAAATAAACAGTGACCAATTAACAGGAAAATTTTTATTACACTTAAAAAAAAAAAAAAAAAACATTTACGCAATAAAATATAATAACCGCAATAAACAGTAACCAGTTAACAAAAAAGATTTTTATTACACTGCAAAAAAAAAAATACAAAATTCGTTATACCGTGGAAATATTTTTTTTTTTAATTTCGTAATAAAAGGAATAACCGCGACAGACAGTGATAAGTTAAAAGTTTTAAACCGTGCCAGATTAAGGGTAAAAATTGTTGCGAATCGGGACATATACGGTTCGAGACGGAATTTTTTTTTTGCGTTCGTTTTTTTTTTCGGTTAAATGGAGAAACCCAAGACTATCGAGCCCGCCCGAGTGGAGGTCGTAGAAAGCAGCAACCCTGGTGTGGGCGTGCAATGGGTCTACCACTGCCATAAGGAGGATCTAGAGGATATCGTCCGGGAGCTCGGATTGGAAAAGTGTGCCACGGTAACTGACTACCGGAAGCTGGTATGTACTTTTATAAGGCAAGGTGGTCATACCACCGATATACGGGCCCGGTTAGCGGAATGGGAGTTGCGGTTCGCAAAGATCCCAGTGTCGCCTACCCGGACTGCCGCTTCTTTTGGAGGAATACGAACTAGGCAGAAGTCTGAATCAGATGCGGCAATCCATCAATACAGACCGGTGGCACGGAACATTTGCGTCCGCCCTCCAACAGTACGATTTATAATGAATTTTCCCCACAGAATACAGCATGTATCCCCGATATACGAGTAGGGTCACCTCTGGCATCCGGGGAAGATACCCCGGTGAGACAGGTGAACCCCCATCTTAATTCTAGTGATAGCTATAGTACCCCTCGGAACGGGATGGTCGTCCCCGAACTAGTCCGGAAGTGGGGTATCCTGTTCAATGGGTGCACCGACCCGTTAGTTTTCCTGGAGGCAATTGAGGACAGGGCGTTGTCATACGACATAGGCTTAGACCGGTTGCCGAGGGCAATGAGCGAGGCTCTAACGGGTAAGGCCGCGCGGTGGCTATTAATAAGTAGGCTAAGGGACGCGACTTGGGCGACATTTAAAGCCGAGTTCTTGGAGTTTTTTCTACCGCCCCAGTATTTCGACAGGTTAGAAGACAGTATCCGGGCACGACGGCAACATGATAACGAGCCGTTCAAGGACTACTTGCTCGAGCTGCGGGGTATGATGTACCACGCGGGGTACAGGGCAGAACAAGAATTGCATAGGGTATACGAGAATTTGGCACCCGAGTACCGGTTGTACATTCGTAGAGGGGACTTCTCCTCTCTGGCGCAGCTAACTCAGATGGCAGCCGAGTACGAGAATGTGAGACAACAAAGTCGCGAGCGCGCAGCACGGAGTAAGACGGGGGTAGTAGGTATTCGGATGGATTAGCCGGTGAGGTAGCCCCCGCCAAAAATTTTAATCCTTTCCGGACGCAACCACAGCCAGGGTCAAGCGGTAATGTGGGGAATACGCCACCGCTTGGGTATACGGGAGTAATTTCAAACGGGATGATCAGCCAAGAACAGCCGAGGGCTCTAGGTGGGAAAAGGTTATGCTACAACTGTTCGCAAGAGGGTCATTTTGCCAAGGAGTGCCTCAATCCACGGGTACAGTTTTATCGGCAGTGTGGGGCCAAGGGGTCAATACCAGCCAGTGTTGCCAGCAGTCAAGGGCGGGAAACGATATGCGGCACCATCCGGGACGGGACCCGATGGGGGCCGACGTGAACCAGTCCCGAACCTAGAATACCCTTTAAGAGTGAAGACGGGCGGATAGTCGCTACTGTAAGGGTCGGGGACCAAGTAGCGACTGCGACAGTAGATACAGGGGCGACTAGGAGTTTTATTAGTGAGGAGTTTTCCCGCAAGGTGACCAGCGGGGGCGAGATGCTGGACGCCTGCGCGAAAATTCGCCTAGCCGATGGGTCCACCTTAGAGGTAAAGAAGCTATTGAGGGTAAAAGTTGGTCTAGCGGGGACAGAGGTCACGGTGAGTATGCTCGTGATGCCCTCGATGCTAGACAACATTATACTAGGATAGACTTTTTGAGCCGGGTGGGGACGACCATCGAATGTGGCAAGGCTAGGTTAATTTTGGAAGCTGTGGATGTACCAGATATAGAGGAGGAGCAGGTCCTAATGGAACGTGAGCCAGTTGTGAGAAAACCGGAGGAGGACGGCGGATCAAGGCAGGAGAAGGATGCCCCTGGGGCACCTCAGCCCAGCATCGCCGTGGGAACGGTTCGAGGAGACAGCGTGGACGCGACAAAGGCAGGAGTACAACGGTTCGGCGAGGTAGAAGGGTGCGTCATACCCGGCCCCGCAATAACACCGGTGGAAAATGTCGAAACCAAGGATAACGAGTGGCCAGAGGATTTGGAACTAGAGATAAAGGAAATACTGAAAGCGGAATTGGTTCTCTTTGACGAGCTGCAAGGGGTGTCTCACGTAGCCGAGCACCGGATCATCATGAAGGACAAAGGAAGGAACTATAACCTCAGGAAAAGAGAATGGCGACCAGGACTCAATACTTTGGTGCTACTAAGAGACACACCAACTCTCTAAAGCCAGTGAAGGTTTCGCGGCGAAACTCGCTCCCAAGTTCGATGGCCCATTCCTCGTGAAAAAGTTCGTATCACCGAATATCGTGCGATTGGTAAAAGAAGGGCAAAGAAAGAGCAACTCGCCAGCATTGCGCAACTGAAGCCATTCTATGAAGAGGGAGAGGAGCACGAAGAAGATGACCAGCCCGACGAGCGTCTGACAAAGAGCAGACTTGTCACAGTTTTAATTAATCCCTTTATTCTCTTTTTATTAACACTAACCAAAATTTGAATTCATAAATTAAGACTAACCGATTGTGTTTATAAACCCACAGAATACCTAAGATGAGCGACCAATCCCCTTACGTGATCAGCAGCGGCGGTGAGGGTGACAGAGCCGCCAATCCAGGGGCAGGTATTACCGCCGAAAATGTGGGCAATACGCCCCACAATTGGGCTGTCTTCCGGACGAGGACGAGCTGACCGACGCCGCGGTCGCGTTCATATCAGAGGCGTTGGAAAATTGTACATCGAGAGCCCACCGTTGCAGGTTCAAGGTGGAGGTGAACGGGGAGCTACACGGCGTGACATGGAACGCGGGCGGACACGTAACTGTCACGCTACCAAGAAAGGGGGGGGGGGGGGGGTGTGAAGTAGGCCGCGTCGGCCCCTTCACAAATAGCTATATTTATTGTATTTATAGTTTTTTAAGTCGCAAGAAGCGCATCGGTTGTTTGAGTTACCTGCATTATATTGATAGTTATTAAGTCGCAAGAAGCGCAGGGGTTGTTTGAGTTTTGTTAGACGCAAGGAGTGTGCGGTATTTATATTTAATAAGCGCAGGGAGCGTAAGGTATTTAGGTTTATCGGATGTACTTATTTTTTGAATTTAAATATAACCACCCCAAAACACAGAGTCGCAAGATGCAGCGCGCCAGCTGCGATCACTAAATCCACCACGGTCACTGCAACTTGGGCCGAAGCCGAAGCGTGGGCGAAGGAGTTATGATCGACCTCCGCAAGTGAGCAGACGCGTACGCGAGAGGTAGTAAAGAAAGGTTAGGTTCTAAGAACAGAGGGGAGTTGGAATTGATATACGGGAGTGAGCAGACGCGTACGCGTTAGTAAAAGTTGAGTAGAGATAAGGTAAGGGGATAGTTCGTCGCGGTTCATACATATAGGTTAGATTTATATATGGCTAGGTTTAGGTTTATTGTAGAAGATAATCTGAATAAATTGGTCACCGCAAATCCGTGACCAGTGGAGTGAAATTACTGTGTGTTTTTCTTTCTTTCTATTCCTCTTTGGTTTTCGTACACGCGCATACGCGAGGCAAGCTGAGTCGCCTTATACTCTGGCTGCTGAGTGTGTCGGCCGTCGCGTTGGTGCAGACGCAAGCACCTCCCCTTCCAACTTGTAAAACCGCGCACAGTAAAGTCTCACCAAAAATATATAAATATTCTTGTGAGGTGTACCTGGCCAGACTGAGTTTATACCCTGGCTAAATTACTCCTTTACACTTCATATGCATGCACACTTACATAAACACATGTAAATGCAGGGCGCAGAAAAAGACAAAATTTGTGTATCAAAAATCTCGACACAGCACACAATGTGGCATTTATCTCAATCCCGTGAACATAGCAAGATATTCTGATTAGTAGTCCACAGGCCGCTGAACGCAAAGCGCAATTGAAACAAAACAACAACGTGTTAGCTTCCCGTAGCTAAGACACACAAAATGTAAAAGTACCCTTTGTCCCAATATTCATTTATAGTCAGAATAATATCAAATATATAATTTTAATATATAGATAACTTATATATTAGGTATATAAATACAGAACATGTTTATTCAAGTGCTAGTTTAGTATTATTATAAATTAGTTGTGAATGCCCTACCTCGTTACCAAAATATAAATAAACATATAAAATAGAGATTGAGCTAAAGTACCTCAAGTTTAGCATCACAATTGTACTCAAGTAGATTCAAGCAAAAGTCTTAAATTGCCAAACTCAAGTTCTTTAGCAAGTCAAGAGAAAAGAAGTACGGCAACATATTATTTTCGGCAATCGCATCGCACACTTTGCGATCAAAACAAAAGTCTAAACAATGATGGCCGACTTTGATTCTTCGATATTTCCCTATGTACCAGCTGATTTTCAAATTGCTGGCAGAATAAGTTGGCAAGGCAGAGAGCAAAATTATTTGTATACTCCAACGAGTATACGGGCTCTGTATTCCTCTCTGTTAAGTATATACTCGTTGTATGTTAAGATATTTTTTTTTTTAAGTTTAATATATTTCCGAGAAATACGAAAATACTTAACACATTAATATCGAGTTATAGATAAATTGTGTTAAGTGTTGTCGTATTTTTTTGAAAATCTAATATGCTTAAAAATTTTAGTTTTTTCGATTTTTTAATATTTATCGATAAATTGTTACTTGATATTTTCGTCTTATTTTTTCGAGTTCTACAAGAATCAATCTTCAGACCTTGTCGCCTAAGAATCGTAGAATCCCCATTCTCCCATATGGAACTAACTGGCCGTAAATAGTGTACTGAAGAGTAACTGGTTCATTTGCACACTTGTTCGTTAAAAACATCGCGATGTTTCATCGAAAAAAGTCACAAAACAGCTGGTTGAAGGTTGAAAAGGTAAGCGCAATTTTGTACAATTGTTATGATCCGGCCTTATTTTCCCAACACTGTATCGATAGCCAGCTAGCAAATCGGTTACCCAGGGATGGATGCGACCTCGATACAGCGTAAGCCGGGTTAAAAAAAATTTATATTTTTACGATAAACTAACAACGAACGGAATAGCAGATATTCTTCACATAGTCGGACAATTTACGGATATACTGGGTAAACAGGTGTTGACATTTACCCCCAATGTGAAAAAAAAAAAATGTTAATTGGGATCAAGGGATGCAGAATTTGTTTATGGAATAGTGCGATGAAAATTTTTTGTCGGAATAAATTCCGTAGCAGCCTAACGGTAGGCAACGTTTTTTTCTTTCCTATAGTCGAAATCGCCACCTTCCAAAGCTGTTAAGTTGTCCAATATAAAGAGCATTACATGAAATTAAGGTGTCCAGTAGGAGATTAGAAAATGAAAAAAAAAAAAATTAAATGTTATTTTTCGATGCCGCGACAAGTGACGCTCCCCAGCGGCGAACCGCTACGAAAGGTTAAAGGTTTGAGTAATGCTATAGGGTATTTAGGGACGAATAGCAAAAAAATTCACAAGTTTACGGCTTAAATACAGCCACTCTAGTGAGTCAACATTATTTCCGTCACCTAGGAAAAAGAAGAAAAAACAAGTGGAAACGTTGCAGTCGGACGCAACCGACTGCGGTATACTCGATACCAGTATTAAATATTTTGATGCCCATCCATGTGGGATGTCAATTGCTATCTTCATACCAAATTTGGTGGCTCTAGCTCGAAGTTTGTATTAAGTGGGGAAAGGGGGGCTGGGGGCGGTATGGTTGGGCGTGGCATCCAAATTTTTGCTGCAGATCCTTGTGGAATGTCAAATGCTACCTTCATACCAAATTTGGTGACTCTAGCTCAAAGTTTGTATAAGTGGGGAAGGGGGGCTGGGGGCGGTATGGTTGGGCGTGGCATTCAAATTTTTGCTGCAGATCCTTGTGGAATGTCAAATGCTACCTTCATACCAAATTTGGTGACTCTAGCTCGAAGTTTGTATAAAGTGGGGAAAGGGGGGCTGCGGGCGGTATGGTTGGGCGTGGCATCCAAATTTTTGCTGCAGATCCTTGTGGAATGTCAAATGCTACCTTCATACCAAATTTGGTGACTCTAGCTCAAAGTTTGTATAAAGTGGGGAAGGGGGGCTGGGGGCGGTATGGTTGGGCGTGGCATTCAAATTTTGCTGCAGATCCTTGTGGAATGTCAAATGCTACCTTCATACCAAATTTGGTGACTCTAGCTCGAAGCATGTAATAGGTAGTGAAAGGGGGGCTATGGGGCTGGGGGCGGTATGGGTGGGCGTGGCATTCAAATTTTTGCTGCCGATCCATGTGGGATGTCAATTGCTATCTTCATACCAAATTTGGTGACTCTAGCTCGAAGTTTGTATAAAGTGGGGAAAGGGGGGCTGGGGGCGGTATGGTTGGGCGTGGCATCCAAATTTTTGCTGCAGATCCTTGTGGAATGTCAAATGCTACCTTCATACCAAATTTGGTGACTCTAGCTCAAAGTTTGTATAAGGTGGGGAAAGGGGGGCGGAATGGTTGGGCAAGGCTCCAAAACTTTGATGCAATTCTTTTGGGGTTGTTGCCAGCTATCTTCCTACCAAATTTGGTGGAACTAGCTCCACTACTCTGGAAGATACACGCATTCCCGTTTTTGACGAAGCGTTGGGGCAGATGGGGGTGGCTAGGGCGGTATTGGTAGGCGTGGCATCCAAACTTTTGATGCAGTTTTTGGGGGGTCATATCACCTATCTTGGCACCAAATTTGGTGACTCTAGCTAAAAACTGTGGGAGATATAGGCTTTTCTGATTTCAAAATGCGGGGGGCTGGGGGCGGAATGGGTGGGCGTGGCTCCAAAACTTTGATGCGATTCTTTTGGGTCGTTGCCAGCTATCTTCCTTCCAAATTGGTGGCTTTAG
>JARNME010000404.1:39596805-39682973 GCA_030179655.1 Scaptomyza flava | reverse complement strand
AACAAACTTGTTTTTTTGCTGGAAATTGAAGCTGATGACCACCCAGACGGGTTGGCCAATCTCGTCCGGTGGTCTGATTGCCTCCTTCGGCCTTGGAAAACTGGCGGTTGTCGGTGTGTTCCGCACTGCTTCTGTGTTGCAAGTGCCTCTAAATCACTGCCGGATTTCTCTCTTATATATCTTGGTCATTTTTTTCTCCCCAGACTTTTTTATTTAAGTTGGCGCACCCCTTGCTGCCGCAGAAATTTTCTGCCAACCCATGCCTCTTCTTCCTTTTTAGCTAGCAGTCACCTATTAAGCAATCGACCAATCGAGTATCGGGTGCCAGCACGACTCTTCACCCCTCGACAACAACCACAACCATCGATAGCCCATCGCCGACCATTAAACAATATATTTAAAATAATTAATATACTTTGTTTTTAGATGGATTTTCGGAAAAAAATATGTTAATTGGGATCAAGGGATGCAGAATTTGTTTATGGAATAGTGCGATGAAAATTTTATTGCGCTCTGGGCAATGCATCATCACCCACATTGTAATATGCCGCTTGTCGGAAAAAATTCCGTAACAGCCTAACGGTAGGTAACGTTTTTATCTTTCCTATAATCGAAATCGCCACCTTCCAAAGCTGTTAAGTTGTCCATTATAAAGAGCATTACATGAAATTAAGGTGTCTAGTAGGAGATTAGAAATTGAAAAAAAAAAAAATTAAATGTTATTTTTCGATGCCGCGACAAGTGGCGCTCCCCAGCGGCGAACCGCTACGAAAGGTTAAAGGTTTGAGTAACGCTATAGGGTACTTAGGGACGAATAGCAAAAAAATTCACAAGTTTACGGCTTAAATACAGCCACTCTAGTGAGTCAACATTATTTCCGTCACCTAGGAAAAAGAAGAAAAAAAAAATTGCTTCCATAGTTTGTTACAGACTCATGTCCCTCCACATCCGCATTCGCCAATCAAGTGCCAACTCCATTGGAGAAGGCACTAAGTGGATTCGCAAACTTGTGCTGCACAAACCCTGATTTTATCTGGAGAACAGAGCTTTAGCTCGAGCAAGGTGGGAATCCAGACTGGTGCAGAAATAGGCTACATCGAGCTTCAGCTGCTGGCCAAGATCGGGATCGGTAGCTAATTGTGTAACTGGCAGTGAAGTGGGTTATTGCAATGCCTTTTTAGAATACACCCCCCTGCCCCCTTGCTGGTGCATTTTATAGTAGGCACAACCCGCAATTATATGTTTAGGTACACTTGCACCAGTTTTTTTTTTAGTATGTATGCTTAAAAGAAATGCAAGTAAGTAAGAAATGAAGTTAATTAGTAATGAAATAATAATGCCGTAAATATAATGAAAAACATGAAATATTGATGAAATTAACATAGGTTTCCAGCGAATTCGGTTTGAGAAATTAAAATATTTTTATTCAACGATTTGCTTCATGCGAAGTTTGGAGACGAACTAACTAAAAATCAAAAATGTGTAATACATACGCTCAATAGCGTATTCTCTTTTCTTGTTTTACGTTCTTCTTTTTATAGCTGTAAATATGCTCTTTTTCATTTTGAGCATCAATGTATACACACTAACATTAGATCAAATTAAACAATGTATACACACTAACATTAAATAAAGTTCAACACCCTTCCTCAATGTGAGTCGGTATACATTGTCACAATCATTTTAAATTCATTAAATTTACAAAATGATAATGTTTCTGCTTTGACAGGTTTTTTGTGAGTACATCGGCAATCATATAATTTATTGAAACGTACTTTAACTCCACGTCGCCTTTCTTAATGACTTCACGAACGAAATGATACTTGATGTCGATGTGCTTCGACCTTGCATGGTAAACCGGATTTCTAGCCAAATTCTGTGCACGGAGATTGTCTCCGTAGACCACCGTGGGAGTATCTTCTCGACCACATCCAATCTCAATTAACAACCGCCTTAAATAAAATGCTTCTTTTGTAGCCGCTGACAGAGCCATGTACTCAGCCTCAGTACTACTCAACGCTACGCAGTCCTGTTTTTCTGACTTCCATGAAATGGGGCCTCCTGTTAAAGGAACACAAAGCCTGTGTATGATCGACGATTACTGATATCGCCTTTGAGCCCTTGGCCACCTGCACAATAGTGTAGTTTTTTGTCTATTGTGCCCGCTAGATATCTCATCACATGTTTGACTCCACAAACATGTTCCCCGTGGGGGTCCTTGTTGCGCTGCGCCAACTTTACAACGGAATGATAGATATCTGGTCTAGATGTTAACGCTAGCCACATTAACTCGCCAATTGCTGACTGATATGCCGTTGCATCTTCAGACACGCAATTCTCGTTGCTGCACGCCACCTGGAATCCTGCATCAAAAGGCGTTGCTACTGGCCTGCATTGCTCCATATTATGCCGCTGCAGCATATCCTTGATGTACAACGCCTGGTTCATCTTTATGTTACCAGTTTCACCATCTCGCTCGATCTGCATGCCCAGGAACTTTTTCATAGGACCCATGTCGACACATTCGAACTTAATTGATATCGTAGATTTAATACGCAATAAGTCTGTCTTCTTCTGGCATGCTATAAGTAGATCATCAACATGGATTAGTACCAAACAAATATTACCTTCTATATCCAGTTTATATAGGCACGGCTCATTTTTGCATGGGATGAAACCGATTTCTTGTAGTACAGAGTCTTACTACAAAAAAAAAAACCAACACAAATACATTTGAACATGCTTCATATGCATGCTCACTTACATAAACACATGTAAATGCAGGGCGCAGAAAAAGATAAAATTTGTGTATCAAAAATCTCGACACAGCACACAATGTGGCATTCATCTAAATCCCGTGAACATAGCAAGATATTCTGATTAGTAGTCCACAGGCCGCTGAACGCAAAGCGCAATTGAAACAAAACAACAACGTGCTGGCTTCCCGTAGCTAAGACACACAAAATGTAAAAGTACCCTTTGTCCCAATATTCATTTATAGTCAGAATTATATTAAATATATAATTTTAATATTTAGATAACTAATATATTAGGTATATAAATACAGAACATGTTTATTCAAGTGCTAGTTTAGTAGTATTATAAATTAGTTGTGAATGCCCTACCTCATTACCAAAATATAAATAAACATATAAAATAGAGATTGAGCTAAAGTACCTCAAGTTTAGCATCACAATTGCGCAAAGTTCATATTAAGTCTATACTACACTTCCATGTTAGGCAGCAGCAAGAAGATTCAAGCAAAAGTCTTAAATTGCCAAACTCAAGTTCTTTAGCAAGAGAAAAGAAGTACGGCAACATATTATTTTCGGCAATCGCATCGCACACTTTGCGATCAAAACAAAGTCTAAACAATGATGGCCGACTTTGATTCTTCGCTATTTCCCTATGTACCAGCTGATTTTCAAATTGCTGGCTGAATAAGTTGGCAAGGCAGAGAGCAAAATTATTTGTATACTCCAACGAGTATACGGGCTCTGTATTCCTCTCTGTTAAGTATATGTATACTCGTTGCATGTTAAGAGAATTTTTTTTAAGTTTAATATATTTCCGAGAAAATACGAAAATACTTAACACATTAATATCGAGTTATAGATAAATTGTGTTAAGTGTTGTCGTATTTTTTCGGAAATCTAATATGCTTAAAAAATTTTAGTTTTTCGATTTTTTAATAACTATATCTCGATAACCAAGGGAGTTATCGATAAATTGTTACATGATATTTTCGTCTTATTTTTTCGAGTTCTACAAGAATCAATCTTCAGACCTTGTCGCCTAAGAAATCGTAGTATCCCCATTCTCCCATATGGAACTAACTGGCCGTAAATATGTACTGAAGAGAAACTGGTTCATTTGCACACTTGTTCGTTAAAACATCGCGATGTTTCATCGAAAAAGTCACAAAACAGCTGGTTGAAGGTTGAAAAGGTAAGCGCAATTTTGTACAATTGTTATGATCCGGCCTTATTTTCCCAACACTGTATCGATAGCCAGCTAGCAAATCGGTTACCCAGGGATGGATGCGACCTCGATACAGCGTGAGCCGGGTTAAAAAAAATTTATATTTTTACGATAAACTAACAACAAACGGAATAGCAGATATTCTTCACATAGTCGGACAATTTACGGATATACTGGGTAAACAAGTGTTGACATTTACCCCCAATGTGTGCCCTCCCCCCCCCCTACCTATGAATTGGCCTATTTATACTTAAGTGCCAACTCCCTAAACATTTTATAACAACAACAACAACAACTTACCCCGACATCAACACACAATCGTTCCACCCACACATAAAATTCTACTGACACATGTTTACATAAACACTAATAACAATAATTTATTTATATTTAATTTTAACATCTTTGCTCTTAATAAATAAATTTACTTTATATAGATCATAAAAAGGAAAAATGAAAAGAATTAAATAAATACGAACATAAACAAAAACTAATAAACGAAAAACAAAATAAACAATAAACAGAAAACGAAGAAAGAAAATATATATAAGTAATAAATATATATGTAATAAATAAATAAATAATAAATTAAATCATACTAAATAAATAAATAATAAATTAAATCATACTTAATAAATAAATATAAAAGGATTAAATAATAATTGGGGTAGACGCATAAATAAATATTTATGCGATTGCTGCGTTTTTGCGATCCACTGTGCCGGTGGTGACAACTGCGTTGTTTATGTGGGTGCGCTTGGGCGCGGCTGCTGTTTATGTGCTTGCGCGCGCGGTGGTTTGCGCGTGTTGGTGTGCAGCTGTGTGTGGCTGGCAACCGGCACTTTGAATAATGCGCTCGGGCGCAGGCGCCTGGATATAAATGTCTAAGGGCTTTTCAGCTAAACAAACTTGTTTTTTTGCTGGAAATTGAAGCTGATGACCACCCAGACGGGTTGGCCAATCTCGTCCGGTGGTCTGATTGCCTCCTTCGGCCTTGGAAAACTGGCGGTTGTCGGTGTGTTCCGCACTGCTTCTGTGTTGCAAGTGCCTCTAAAATCACTGCCGGATTTCTCTCCTATATATCTTGGTCATTTTTTTCTCCCCAGACTTTTTTATTTAAGTTGGCGCACCCCTTGCTGCCGCAGAAATTTTCTGCCAACCCATGCCTCTTCTTCCTTTTTAGCTAGCAGTCACCTATTAAGCAATCGACCAATCGAGTATCGGGTGCCAGCACGACTCTTCACCCCTCGACAACAACCACAACCATCGATAGCCCATCGCCGACCATAAAACAATATATTTAAAATAATTAATATACTTTGTTTTTAGATGGATTTTCGGAAAAAAATATGTTAATTGGGATCAAGGGATGCAGAATTTGTTTATGGAATAGTGCGATGAAAATTTTATTGCGCTCTGGGCAATGCATCATCACCCACATTGTAATATGCCGCTTGTCGGAAAAAATTCCGTAACAGCCTAACGGTAGGTAACGTTTTTATCTTTCCTATAATCGAAATCGCCACCTTCCAAAGCTGTTAAGTTGTCCATTATAAAGAGCATTACATGAAATTAAGGTGTCTAGTAGGAGATTAGAAATTGAAAAAAAAAAAATTAAATGTTATTTTTCGATGCCGCGACAAGTGGCGCTCCCCAGCGGCGAACCGCTACGAAAGGTTAAAGGTTTGAGTAACGCTATAGGGTACTTAGGGACGAATAGCAAAAAAATTCACAAGTTTACGGCTTAAATACAGCCACTCTAGTGAGTCAACATTATTTCCGTCACCTAGGAAAAAGAAGAAAAAAAAAATTGCTTCCATAGTTTGTTACAGACTCATGTCCCTCCACATCCGCATTCGCCAATCAGTGCCAACTCCATTGGAGAAGGCACTAAGTGGATTCGCAAACTTGTGCTGCACAAACCCTGATTTTATCTGGAGAACAGAGCTTTAGCTCGAGCAAGGTGGGAATCCAGACTGGTGCAGAAATAGGCTACATCGAGCTTCAGCTGCTGGCCAAGATCGGGATCGGTAGCTAATTGTGTAACTGGCAGTGAAGTGGGTTATTGCAATGCCTTTTTAGAATACACCCCCCTGCCCCCTTGCTGGTGCATTTTATAGTAGGCACAACCCGCAATTATATGTTTAGGTACACTTGCACCAGTTTTTTTTTTTAGTATGTATGCTTAAAGAAATGCAAGTAAGTAAGAAATGAAGTTAATTAGTAATGAAATAATAATGCCGTAAATATAATGAAAAACATGAAATATTGATGAAAATAACAGAGGTTTCCAGCGAATTCGGTTTGAGAAATTAAAATATTTTTATTCAACGATTTGCTTCATGCGAAGGTTGGAGACGAACTAACTAAAAATCAAAAATGTGTAAGACATACGCTCAATTGCGTATTCTCTTTTTCTTGTTTTACATTCTTCTTTTTATAGCTGTAAATATGCTCTTTTTCATTTTGAGCATCAATGTATACACACTAACATTAGATCAATTTCAACAATGTATACACACTCACATTAAATAAAATTCAACACCCTTCCTCAATGTGAGTCGGTATACATTGTCACAATCATTTTAAATTCATTAAATTTACAAAATGATAATGTTTCTGCTTTGACAGGTTTTTTGTGAGTACATCGGCAATCATATCATTTGTTGAAACGTACTTTAACTCCACGTCGCCTTTCTGGATGACTTCACGAACGAAATGATACCTGATGTCGATGTGCTTCGACCTTGCATGGTAAACCGGATTTCTAGCCAAATCCTGTGCACTGAGATTGTCTCCGTAGACCACCGTGGGAGTATCTTCTCGACCACATCCAATCTCAATTAACAACCGCCTTAAATAAAGTGCTTCTTTTGTAGCCGCTGACAGAGCCATGTACTCAGCCTCAGTACTACTCAACGCTACGCAGTCCTGTTTTTCTGACTTCCATGAAATGGGGCCTCCTGTTAAAAGGAACACATAGCCTGTGTATGATCGACGATTACTGATATCGCCTTTGAGCCCTTGGCCACCTGCACAATAGTGTAGTTTTTTGTCTATTGTGCCAGCTAGATATCTCATCACATGTTTGACTCCACAAACATGTTCCCCGTGAGGGTCCTTGTTGCGCTGCGCCAACTTTACAACGGAATGATAGATATCTGGTCTAGATGTTAACGCTAGCCACATTAACTCGCCAATTGCTGACTGATATGCTGTTGCATCTTCAGACACGCAATTCTCGTTGCTGCACGCCACCTGGAATCCTGCATCCAAAGGCGTTGCTACTGGCCTGCATTGCTCCATATTATGCCGCTGCAGCATATCCTTGATGTACAACGCCTGATTCATCTTTATGTTACCAGTTTCACCATCTCGCTCGATCTGCATGCCCAGGAACTTTTTCATAGGACCCATGTCGACACATTCGAACTTAATTGATATCATAGACTTAATACGCAATAAGTCTGTTTTCTTCTGGCATGCTATAAGTAGATCATCAACATAGATTAGTACCAAACAAATATTACCTTCTATATCCTGTTTATATAGGCACGGCTCATTTTTGCATGGGATGAAACCGATTTCTTGTAGTACAGAGTCTTACTACAAAAAAAAAAACCAACACAAATACATTTGAACATGCTTCATATGCATGCTCACTTACATAAACACATGTAAATGCAGGGCGCAGAAAAAGATAAAATTTGTGTATCAAAAATCTCGACACAGCACACAATGTGGCATTCATCTAAATCCCGTGAACATAGCAAGATATTCTGATTAGTAGTCCACAGGCCGCTGAACGCAAAGCGCAATTGAAACAAAACAACAACGTGCTGGCTTCCCGTAGCTAAGACACACAAAATGTAAAAGTACCCTTTGTCCCAATATTCATTTATAGTCAGAATTATATTAAATATATAATTTTAATATTTAGATAACTAATATATTAGGTATATAAATACAGAACATGTTTATTCAAGTGCTAGTTTAGTAGTATTATAAATTAGTTGTGAATGCCCTACCTCATTACCAAAATATAAATAAACATATAAAATAGAGATTGAGCTAAAGTACCTCAAGTTTAGCATCACAATTGCGCAAAGTTCATATTAAGTCTATACTACACTTCCATGTTAGGCAGCAGCAAGAAGATTCAAGCAAAAGTCTTAAATTGCCAAACTCAAGTTCTTTAGCAAGAGAAAAGAAGTACGGCAACATATTATTTTCGGCAATCGCATCGCACCCTTTGCGATCAAAACAAAAGTCTAAACAATGATGGCCGACTTTGATTCTTCGCTATTTCCCTATGTACCAGCTGATTTTCAAATTGCTGGCTGAATAAGTTGGCAAGGCAGAGAGCAAAATTATTTGTATACTCCAACGAGTATACGGGCTCTGTATTCCTCTCTGTTAAGTATATGTATACTCGTTGCATGTTAAGAGAATTTTTTTTAAGTTTAATATATTTCCGAGAAAATACGAAAATACTTAACACATTAATATCGAGTTATAGATAAATTGTGTTAAGTGTTGTCGTATTTTTTCGGAAATCTAATATGCTTAAAAAAATTTTAGTTTTTCGATGTTTTAATAACTATATCTCGATAACCAAGGGAGTTATCGATAAATTGTTACATGATATTTTCGTCTTATTTTTTCGAGTTCTACAAGAATCAATCTTCAGACCTTGTCGCCTAAGAAATCGTAGAATCCCCATTCTCCCATATGGAACTAACTGGCCGTAAATATGTACTGAAGAGAAACTGGTTCATTTGCACACTTGTTCGTTAAAACATCGCGATGTTTCATCGAAAAAGTCACAAAACAGCTGGTTGAAGGTTGAAAAGGTAAGCGCAATTTTGTACAATTGTTATGATCCGGCCTTATTTTCCCAACACTGTATCGATAGCCAGCTAGCAAATCGGTTACCCAGGGATGGATGCGACCTCGATACAGCGTGAGCCGGGTTAAAAAAAATTTATATTTTTACGATAAACTAACAACAAACGGAATAGCAGATATTCTTCACATAGTCGGACAATTTACGGATATACTGGGTAAACAAGTGTTGACATTTACCCCCAATGTGTGCCCTCCCCCCCCCCCTACCTATGAATTGGCCTATTTATACTTAAGTGCCAACTCCCTAAACATTTTATAACAACAACAACAACAACTTACCCCGACATCAACACACAATCGTTCCACCCACACATAAAATTCTACTGACACATGTTTACATAAACACTAATAACAATAATTTATTTATATTTTAATTTTAACATCTTTGCTCTTAATAAATAAATTTACTTTATATAGATCATAAAAAGGAAAAATGAAAAGAATTAATAAATACGAACATAAACAAAAACTAATAAACGAAAAACAAAATAAACAATAAACAGAAAACGAAGAAAGAAAATATATATAAGTAATAAATATATATGTAATAAATAAATAAATAATAAATTAAATCATACTAAATAAATAAATAATAAATTAAATCATACTTAATAAATAAATATAAAAGGATTAAATAATAATTGGGGTAGACGCATAAATAAATATTTATGCGATTGCTGCGTTTTTGCGATCCACTGTGCCGGTGGTGACAACTGCGTTGTTTATGTGGGTGCGCTTGGCGCGGCTGCTGTTTATGTGCTTGCGCGCGCGGTGGTTTGCGCGTGTTGGTGTGCAGCTGTGTGTGGCTGGCAACCGGCACTTTGAATAATGCGCTCGGGCGCAGGCGCCTGGATATAAATGTCTAAGGGCTTTTCAGCTAAACAAACTTGTTTTTTTGCTGGAAGTTGAAGCTGATGACCACCCAGACGGGTTGGCCAATCTCGTCCGGTGGTCTGATTGCCTCCTTCGGCCTTGGAAAACTGGCGGTTGTCGGTGTGTTCCGCACTGCTTCTGTGTTGCAAGTGCCTCTAAAATCACTGCCGGATTTCTCTCCTATATATCTTGGTCATTTTTTTCTCCCCAGACTTTTTTATTTAAGTTGGCGCACCCCTTGCTGCCGCAGAAATTTTCTGCCAACCCATGCCTCTTCTTCCTTTTTAGCTAGCAGTCACCTATTAAGCAATCGACCAATCGAGTATCGGGTGCCAGCACGACTCTTCACCCCTCGACAACAACCACAACCATCGATAGCCCATCGCCGACCATAAAACAATATATTTAAAATAATTAATATACTTTGTTTTTAGATGGATTTTCGGAAAAAAATATGTTAATTGGGATCAAGGGATGCAGAATTTGTTTATGGAATAGTGCGATGAAAATTTTATTGCGCTCTGGGCAATGCATCATCACCCACATTGTAATATGCCGCTTGTCGGAAAAAATTCCGTAACAGCCTAACGGTAGGTAACGTTTTTATCTTTCCTATAGTCGAAATCGCCACCTTCCAAAGCTGTTAAGTTGTCCAATATAAGGCAGCGTTTAAAATGTCAGCGTGAGATTGGAAAATATTTTTCACATAAGTTTGTCTCCCTCATTTCCAATCTGTAACCGGTCTCGCTTGCATCTCAGCTTGGAGTGGAAAAAAGCTATTCGAAAATTGAGTTTTAAAAGCTGTCAATAGGTGTCGCATTTTCGAAATTAGCAACATGTGCTTGAAAGCACCAAAGCTCTTACCTCTATTTTACTCAAAATGGCTGTCAATAGGTGTCGCATCTTCGTAAGCTCCAATGTTTTTACCACTATTTTACTCAATACAGAGGTAAATGTTAATATAATTCACTATTTAATATTTATTTAGTACATTTTAACGCATATATAACAATAAAATCATTGTTTTGTAAGAAAAGCAAATCGTTTAATTTTCGCGCCATTTCACATGTGCAAGCCGAGTTCGAATCAGCTGATTGCAACATCATGATCGCGCGCCCAACACCGTCGAGCACTTCCCTGCGGCTGCTCCTCTTCAAGTTCAGCAGCAGCAGCAACAGCTGCTTGCATCATCATTGTATGATGAGCTAGTAAAATTGCTTGTTTTCTTCTGATTTTTTAATAAATAAACAATTCTGCTTCCGGTTTTCATTCACTTTATAAATTTTTGCCACAAACATGAAACAAGCATCAGCTGTTCAAAGCTCATAAGCAGCTGTAATACAATTTCGAAAATTCGAACTGGTTTCCAAGCTGACATTGTAAACTACCAGCGTGGATTTCAGATTTTTAAAAGCTTCAATACAAGCTAAGCTGACATTGCCTAAAGAGCATTACATGAAATTAAGGTGCCTAGTAGGAGATTAGAAATTGAAAAAAAAAAAATTAAATGTTATTTTTCGATGCCGCGACAAGTGGCGCTCCCCAGCGGCGAACCGCTACGAAAGGTTAAAGGTTTGAGTAACGCTATAGGGTACTTAGGGACGAATAGCAAAAAAATTCACAAGTTTACGGCTTAAATACAGTCACTCTAGTGAGTCAACATTATTTCCGTCACCTAGGAATAAGAAGAAAAAAAAAATGCTTCCATAGTTTGTTAAATGTGAATTTGTGGGAGCGCATATAAAACGCAAAAACGCGCATATAAAAAGCAAAAAAGGCGCAGATAAAGTCAAGAGAAAAAAAAATATTAACAATATATTAGTTTTCTTCACTGCAAACACTGCCCAATATCGAAGTGCCGAAGTGCAACACAGACTCATGTCCCTCCACATCCGCATTCGCCAATCAAGTGCCAACTCCATTGGAGAAGGCACTAAGTGGATTCGCAAACTTGTGCTGCACAAACCCTGACTTTATCTGGAGAACGGAATCCAGACTGGTGCAGAAATAGGCTACATCGAGCTTCAGCTGCTGGCCAAGATCGGGATCGGTAGCTAATTGTGTAACTGGCAGTGAAGTGGGTTATTGCAATGCCTTTTTAGAATACACCCCCCTGCCCCCTTGCTGGTGCATTTTATAGTAGGCACAACCCGCAATTATTTGTTTAGGTACACTTGCACCAGTTTTTTTTTTTTAGTATGTAAGCTTAAAAGAAATGCAAGTAAGTAAGAAATGAAGTTAATTAGTAATGAAATAATAATGCCGTAAATATAATGAAAAACATGAAATATTGATGAAATTAACATAGGTTTCCAGCGAATTCGGTTTGAGAAATTAAAATATTTTTATTCAACGATTTGCTTCATGCGAAGTTTGGAGA
This sequence comes from Scaptomyza flava, assembly GCA_030179655.1. Classification (NCBI taxonomy): domain Eukaryota; kingdom Metazoa; phylum Arthropoda; class Insecta; order Diptera; family Drosophilidae; genus Scaptomyza; species Scaptomyza flava. The sequence goes on along the minus strand of JARNME010000404.1, from coordinate 39,670,831 downwards.
CGAACTAACTAAAAATCAAAAATGTGTAATACATACGCTCAATAGCGTATTCTCTTTTTACATGCTTTTATTTAACTTGACTTGTCTGTCTGTCTGTTTGTACCGGAATCTTGTAAGCAAATTTTCACCAAGTTCCCGACTAGCTAGAGCTCTGAATTTTTCACCAAAGATGTGTTTCAGATGACAATACATTTTTTTTAAGTTTTTGGCACGATAAAATAAGTAATATTATGTAAATCACGGAATCAGTTTCCCTTATGCTTAAATAACTAAATTGACTGATATAATTGACGAGCTTTGGTGGCATAGAGAGAAAACTGCCGCTTCACAGGCCGAAGGTCATGGGTTCGATCTCCGACCGAGACATATTTTTTTTATGTTATTTTTTTTACATAAACCTTTTTAAACTATCGATTACATAGTATGCAAGAAAGCGTATAAAAGCATGTCTTCAAAATTTTTTTTGATTTACTTGTCTTGTTTTAAGCCCCATATGCAGACGGCCGTTAAGCTCTCGTACCGTAGAAACTTCATATAAAAAAAATGGTCTCGTACAGCGCCCGTACAGTTCTACGAAAGCATGGTACGTAGTATGTTAAGTACTGGCCTTTAATAAGTGTTGAACAATGAAAATGTTAATTAACAGTGTGGCTGTGTACGGCCAGTGAACAATGCTGAGCATATCTTCACGGCTCGTTAAATGTTGCAAAAAGTAAACAACATGGCGGCACGAAAGAGTCGATTCGCAAATTTTGTAAACGATTTTGAGAAAATCGAGCTTATAAAGGCTGTGGAGCGTCGGCCAGTCCTGTGGGATTTGACCAGCAAGTTGCACTTCAATATAATCGTAATAAAATGCGCGTGGGATGAAATTGGCGCCGAATTGGGAAAAAGTTGTGAGTAACTTGAAAAAAATAGCCAACATAACCATATATAATCTCAGCTCTGCCCATCAAATATGGGTTCTTTAAAATGCTTCTTGGTTTTGCAGCCTGCCTTTTTTTTAACAACCGCCAGCAGCAGGGCGTTAATGGTACCAATAAGTATATAGTTATTGGTTTTACTCAATCACAGAAGTAGCGCGCTTTGGAAGTGAATCATTATTTTGAATTTAAGTGCACAAAACACAGTTGCACTTCCGATTTATTTCGAGAAAGTAGTCAACCGACCGCCACAATATGTGCGTTGTTTAAAACTGGTCGATACGGCTCGTTAAATTGGTGCAGTACGGTACGAGAGCTGAATTGTCATCTGCGTAAGCCCCTTTACATTCTTCTTTTTATAGCTGTAAATATGCTCTTTTTAATTTTGAGCATCAATGTATACACACTAACATTAGATCAAATTAAACAATGTATACACACTAACATTAAATAAAATTCAACACCCTTCCTCAATGTGAGTCGGTATACATTGTCACAATCATTTTAAATTCATTAAATTTACAAAATGATAATGTTTCTGCTTTGACAGGTTTTTGTGAGTACATCGGCAATCATATAATTTATTGAAACGTACTTTAACTCCACGTCGCCTTTCTTAATGACTTCACGAACGAAATGATACTTGATGTCGATGTGCTTCGACCTTGCATGGTAAACCGGATTTCTAGCCAATTCTGTGCACGGAGATTGTCTCCGTAGACCACCGTGGGGGTATCTTCTCGACCACATCCAATCTCAATTAACAACCGCCTTAAATAAAATGCTTCTTTTGTAGCCGCTGACAGAGCCATGTACTCAGCCTCAGTACTACTCAACGCTACGCAGTCCTGTTTTTCTGACTTCCATGAAATGGGGCCTCCTGTTAAAAGGAACACAAAGCCTGTGTATGATCGACGATTACTGATATCGCCTTTGAGCCCTTGGCCACCTGCACAATAGTGTAGTTTTTTGTCTATTGTGCCCGCTAGATATCTCATCACATGTTTGACTCCACAAACATGTTCCCCGTGGGGGTCCTTGTTGCGCTGCGCCAACTTTACAACGGAATGATAGATATCTGGCCTGGATGTCAACGCTAGCCACATTAACTCGCCAATTGCTGACTGATATGCCGTTGCATCTTCAGACACGCAATTCTCGTTGCTGCACGCCACCTGGAATCCTGCATCAAAAGGCGTTGCTACTGGCCTGCATTGCTCCATATTATGCCGCTGCAGCATATCCTTGATGTACAACGCCTGGTTCATCTTTATGTTACCAGTTTCACCATCTCGCTCGATCTGCATGTCCAGGAACTTTTTCATAGGACCCATGTCGACACATTCGAACTTAATTGATATCGTAGATTTAATACGCAATAAGTCTGCCTTCTTCTGGCATGCTATAAGTAGATCATCAACATAGATTAGTACCAAACAAATATTACCTTCTATATCCTGTTTATATAGGCACGGCTCATTTTTACATGAGATGAAACCGATTTCTTGTAGTACAGAGTCTAAAGCTAGGCATACACGGTGCACATGTTGGTGTGATTTGTTGGAGTTGAGGTGAAAATCACTTGTGTATGGGCTTGTTGGCCAACACAAGGCGTATTTCAATACGCCTTGGGCCAACATGTGCACGGTTTACGAATTTGTTCGATTACCACGCACTTGCTGCCAAACATGTTGGCTGTGTATGGGCTAGTTTTCAACAAATTTGTTTGTTCACCAACATGCTCGTCGTGTATGGGCTTGTTCTATTACAATTCGTCGCAGCAATTGCGTCGTCCGCACTTGTATCGCTCATCTTTTCTCCTCAACACTCACACAAAAAATTAAGTTTATAAACATGTTGGCCCGTGTATGGCGAAGCGCTGCCCAACAAATCGCACCAACATGCTCACCGTGTATGCCTAGCTTAAGCTTAGTACGCAGGAACTAGAAATATTTCTAGTTGTGTCAAACTCCATATAAAAAAAACGCTAGAAATAATTTCTGGACATAATTTCTAGACATTTCTAATGAGTATATGCAGCAGCTAGAAATGTATACTCAAAAAATGTTGAGAGTTGCCACATCGATTACATTGAAGTGGATCGTGTGGATGGCATTGAACAGCTGAATTTCTGCTAGAAAAAATGAGCAGCACATTATTTCTAGGCACAAGTGTGCCCGTATTACTCTTTTACGTTTTTGTTTTGCCATTTTTTTGCGTTTTTGGGATTTTTCCGGTATTTTTAAGGGGCACACAGGGTCTTAGGATACACATTAGAAATAATGTGTAATTTCTATCAAAAATAATTCTAGTTCCTGCGTACTAAGCTTTAACTACAAAAACAAAAAAAAACCAACACAAATACATTTGAACATGCTTTTGTGAAGTAGGCCACGTCGGCCCCTTCACAAATAGCTATATTTATTGTATTTATAGTTTTTAAGTCGCAAGAAGCGCATCGGTTGTTTGAGTTACCTGCATTATATTGATAGTTATTAAGTCGCAAGAAGCGCAGGGGTTGTTCGAGTTTTGTTAGACGCAAGGAGTGTGCGGTATTTATATTTAATAAGCGCAGGGAGCGTAAGGTATTTAGGTTTATCGGATGTACTTATTTTTTGAATTTAAATATAACCGCCCCAAAACACAGAGTCGCAAGATGCAGCGCGCCAGCTGCGATCACTAAATCCACCACGGTCACGGATAAGTGTGGGGAGTGGCGAAAACTGCAACTTGGGCCGAAGCCGAAGCGTGGGCAAAGGAGTTATGATCGACCTCCGCAAGTGAGCAGACGCGTACGCGAGAGGTAGTAAAGAAAGGTTAGGTTCTAAGAACAGAGGGGAGTTGGAATTGATATACGGGAGTGAGCAGACGCGTACGCGTTAGTAAAAGTTGAGTAGAGATAAGGTAAGGGGATAGTTCGTCGCGGTTCATACATATAGGTTAGATATATATATGGCTAGGTTTAGGTTTATTGTAGAAGATAATCTGAATAAATTGGTCACCGGCAAATCCGTGACCCAGTGGAGTGAAATTACTGTGTGTTTTTCTTTCTTTCTATTCCTCTTTGGTTTTCGTACACGCGCATACGCGAGGCAAGCTGAGTCGCCTTATACTCTGGCTGCTGAGTGTGTCGGCCGTCGCGTTGGTGCAGACGCAAGCACCTCCCCTTCCAACTTGTAAAACCGCGCACAGTAAAGTCTCACCAAAAATATATAAATATTCTTGTGAGGTGTACCTGGCCAGACTGAGTTTATACCCTGGCTAAATTACTCCTTTACAAGTGTCGCCCGAGCAGGGACTCTAAAGTGCAAAGGTGTGGTATAATCTGGAATTAAAGCCCCCAGAAATATCACCAACAAGTGTGGAAGAAAAAGTGCGTTAAGTGAAGTGCGGGTATACCCGACGATACCCCTGCTTTACAAGTGGCCAACGAGAACGGTTTTTCGAGCGTGGTTTTGTGCAATCGTCGCGGCACAACGAAAGTGACGGCATAAGGCAAGTGCAGATCAGAATAACTGTTCGCGTTCGAGAAGCATTGCCTTAGCAACAATTGCGGCGCAACGAAATTGACGGTGGAAAAAGACTCACCGATCAAAGTAGCGGTTCGCGTTCGAGGCTGTGCATAAGTGAACACCTGCGGCGCAACGAAAGTGTCGGCAAAGTGCGTGAGCGGTCAACGAACGGCGTGACAGCAGCTGGTACAGGCAGCTGCAAAGTCGCGGTCGCTTCGCACGCACAGTGGGCTTCGACCACGAAATAAAAAAATTGACTATTATTTCGAGTGCGGAGTTGTCCCATCGGTTCGGGTCGAGTATCGGACTTACGTGAAGTCGCCGTACAGTGGGCCTCGACCGTGTAAACGTACAGTGGGGGAAAAAAATAAAATTAAAGGAATTTAAAAAAAAAGGCAGAAATACGAAAAATAATTAAATAAAATAAACAGTGACCAATTAACAGGAAAATTTTTATTACACTTAAAAAAAAAAAAAAAAAAAACATTTACGCAATAAAATATAATAACCGCAATAAACAGTAACCAGTTAACAAAAAAGATTTTTATTACACTGCAAAAAAAAAAAATACAAAATTCGTTATACCGTGGAAATATTTTTTTTTTTAATTTCGTAATAAAAGGAATAACCGCGACAGACAGTGATAAGTTAAAAGTTTTAAACCGTGCCAGATTAAGGGTAAAAATTGTTGCGAATCGGGACATATACGGTTCGAGACGGAATTTTTTTTTTGCGTTCGTTTTTTTTTTCGGTTAAATGGAGAAACCCAAGACTATCGAGCCCGCCCGAGTGGAGGTCGTAGAAAGCAGCAACCCTGGTGTGGGCGTGCAATGGGTCTACCACTGCCATAAGGGGATCTAGAGGATATCGTCCGGGAGCTCGGATTGGAAAAGTGTGCCACGGTAACTGACTACCGGAAGCTGGTATGTACTTTTATAAGGCAGGTGGTCATACCACCGATATACGGGCCCGGTTAGCGGAATGGGAGTTGCGGTTCGCAAAGATCCCAGTGTCGCCTACCCGGACTGCCGCTTCTTTTGGAGGAATACGAACTAGGCAGAAGTCTGAATCAGATGCGGCAATCCCATCAATACAGACCGGTGGCACGGAACATTTGCGTCCGCCCTCCAACAGTACGATTTATAATGAATTTTCCCCACAGAATACAGCATGTATCCCCGATATACGAGTAGGGTCACCTCTGGCATCCGGGAAGATACCCCGGTGAGACAGGTGAACCCCCATCTTAATTCTAGTGATAGCTATAGTACCCCTCGGAACGGGATGGTCGTCCCCGAACTAGTCCGGAAGTGGGTATCCTGTTCAATGGGTGCACCGACCCGTTAGTTTTCCTGGAGGCAATTGAGGACAGGGCGTTGTCATACGACATAGGCTTAGACCGGTTGCAGAGGGCAATGAGCGAGGCTCTAACGGGTAAGGCCGCGCGGTGGCTATTATAAGTAGGCTAAGGGACGCGACTTGGGCGACATTTAAAGCCGAGTTCTTGGATTTTTTCTACCGCCCCAGTATTTCGACAGGTTAGAAGACAGTATCCGGGCACGACGGCAACATGATAACGAGCCGTTCAAGGACTACTTGCTCGAGCTGCGGGGTATGATGTACCACGCGGGGTACAGGGCAGACAAGAATTGCATAGGGTATACGAGAATTTGGCACCCGAGTACCGGTTGTACATTCGTAGAGGGGACTTCTCCTCTCTGGCGCAGCTAACTCAGATGGCAGCCGAGTACGAGAATGTGAGACAACAAAGTCGCGAGCGCGCAGCACGGAGTAAGACCGGGGGTAGTAGGTATTCGGATGGATTAGCCGGTGAGGTAGCCCCCGCCAAAAATTTTAATCCTTTCCGGACGCAACCACAGCCAGGGTCAAGCGGTAATGTGGGGAATACGCCACCGCTTGGGTATACGGGAGTAATTTCAAACGGGATGATCAGCCAAGAACAGCCGAGGGCTCTAGGTGGGAAAAGGTTATGCTACAACTGTTCGCAAGAGGGTCATTTTGCCAAGGAGTGCCTCAATCCACGGGTACAGTTTTATCGGCAGTGTGGGGCCAAGGGGGTCAATACCAGCCAGTGTTGCCAGCAGTCAAGGGCGGGAAACGATATGCGGCACCATCCGGGACGGGACCCGATGGGGGCCGACGTGAACCAGTCCCGAACCTAGAATACCCTTTAAGAGTGGAAGACGGGCGGATAGTCGCTACTGTAAGGGTCGGGGACCAAGTAGCGACTGCGACAGTAGATACAGGGCGACTAGGAGTTTTATTAGTGAGGAGTTTTCCCGCAAGGTGACCAGCGGGGGCGAGATGCTGGACGCCTGCGCGAAAATTCGCCTAGCCGATGGGTCCACCTTAGAGGTAAAGAAGCTATTGAGGGTAAAAGTTGGTCTAGCGGGGACAGAGGTCACGGTGAGTATGCTCGTGATGCCCTCGATGCTAGACAACATTATACTAGGATAGACTTTTTGAGCCGGGTGGGGACGACCATCGAATGTGGCAAGGCTAGGTTAATTTTGGAAGCTGTGGATGTACAGATATAGAGGAGGAGCAGGTCCTAATGGAACGTGAGCCAGTTGTGAGAAAACCGGAGGAGGACGGCGGATCAAGGCAGGAGAAGGATGCCCCTGGGGCACCTCAGCCCAGCATCGCCGTGGGAACGGTTCGAGGAGACAGCGTGGACGCGACAAAGGCAGGAGTACAACGGTTCGGCGAGGTAGAAGGGTGCGTCATACCCGGCCCCGCAATAACACCGTGGAAAATGTCGAAACCAAGGATAACGAGTGGCCAGAGGATTTGGAACTAGAGATAAAGGAAATACTGAAAGCGGAATTGGTTCTCTTTGACGAGCTGCAAGGGGTGTCTCACGTAGCCGAGCACCGGATCATCATGAAGGACAAAGGAAGGAACTATAACCTCAGGAGAAGAGAATGGCGACCAGGACTCAATACTTTGGTGCTACTAAGAGCACACCAACTCTCTAAAGCCAGTGAAGGTTTCGCGGCGAAACTCGCTCCCAAGTTCGATGGCCCATTCCTCGTGAAAAAGTTCGTATCACCGAATATCGTGCGATTGGTAAAAGAAGGGCAAAGAAAGAGCAAACTCGCCAGCATTGCGCAACTGAAGCCATTCTATGAAGAGGGAGAGGAGCACGAAGAAGATGACCAGCCCGACCGAGCGTCTGACAAAGAGCAGACTTGTCACAGTTTTAATTAATCCCTTTATTCTCTTTTTATTAACACTAACCAAAATTTGAATTCATAAATTAAGACTAACCGATTGTGTTTATAAACCCACAGAATACCTAAGATGAGCGACCAATCCCCTTACGTGATCAGCAGCGGCGGTGAGGTGACAGAGCCCCAATCCAGGGGCAGGTATTACCGCCGAAAATGTGGGCGATACGCCCCACAAATTGGGCTGTCTTCCGGACGAGGACGAGCTGACCGACGCCGCGGTCGCGGCCATATCAGAGGCGTTGGAAAATTGTACATCGAGAGCCCACCGTTGCAGGTTCAAGGTGGAGGTGACGGGGAGCTACACGGCGTGACATGGAACGCGGGCGGACACGTAACTGTCACGCTACCCAGAAAGGGGGGGGGGGGGGTGTTGAAGTAGGCCGCGTCGGCCCCTTCACAAAAAGCTATATTTATTGTATTTATAGTTTTTAAGTCGCAAGAAGCGCATCGGTTGTTTGAGTTACCTGCATTATATTGATAGTTATTAAGTCGCAAGAAGCGCAGGGGTTGTTCGAGTATTGTTAGACGCAAGGAGTGTGCGGTATTTATATTTAATAAGCGCAGGAGCGTAAGGTATTTAGGTTTATCGGATGTACTTATTTTTTGAATTTAAATATAACCACCCCAAAACACAGAGTCGCAAGATGCAGCGCGCCAGCTGCGATCACTAAATCCACCACGGTCACTGCAACTTGGGCCGAAGCCGAAGCGTGGGCGAAGGAGTTATGATCGACCTCCGCAAGTGAGCAGACGCGTACGCGAGAGGTAGTAAAGAAAGGTTAGGTTCTAAGAACAGAGGGGAGTTGGAATTGATATACGGGAGTGAGCAACGCGTACGCGTTAGTAAAAGTTGAGTAGAGATAAGGTAAGGGATAGTTCGTCGCGGTTCATACATATAGTTAGATTATATATGGCTAGGTTTAGGTTTATTGTAGAAGATAATCTGAATAAATTGGTCACCGGCAAATCCGTGACCCAGTGGAGTGAAATTACTGTGTGTTTTTCTTTCTTTCTATTCCTCTTTGGTTTTCGTACACGCGCATACGCGAGGCAAGCTGAGTCGCCTTATACTCTGGCTGCTGATGGTGTCGGCCGTCGCGTTGGTGCAGACGCAAGCACCTCCCCTTCCAACTTGTAAACCGCGCACAGTAAAGTCTCACCAAAAATATATAAATATTCTTGTGAGGTGTACCTGGCCAGACTGAGTTTATACCCTGGCTAAATTACTCCTTTACACTTCATATGCATGCACACTTACATAAACACATGTAAATGCAGGGCGCAGAAAAGACAAAATTTGTGTATCAAAAATCTCGACACAGCACACAATGTGGCATTATCTCAATCCCGTGAACATAGCAAGATATTCTGATTAGTAGTCCACAGGCCGCTGAACGCAAAGCGCAATTGAAACAGAACAGCAACGTGTTGGCTTCCCGTAGCTAAGACACACAAATGTAAAAGTACCCTTTGTCCCAATATTCATTTATAGTCAGAATAATATCAAATATATAATTTTATATATAGATAACTTATATATTAGGTATATAATACAGAACATGTTTATTCAAGTGCTAGTTTAGTATTATTATAAATTAGTTGTGAATGCCCTACCTCGTTACCAAAATATAAATAAACATATAAAATAGAGATTGAGCTAAAGTACCCTCAAGTTTAGCATCACAATTGTACTCAGTAGATTCAAGCAAAAGTCTTAAATTGCCAAACTCAAGTTCTTTAGCAAGTCAAGAGAAAAGAAGTACGGCAACATATTATTTTCGGCAATCGCATCGCACACTTTGCGATCAAAACAAAAGTCTAAACAATGATGGCCGACTTTGATTCTTCGATATTTCCCTATGTACCAGCTGATTTTCAAATTGCTGGCAGAATAAGTTGGCAAGGCAGAGAGCAAAATTATTTGTATACTCCAACGAGTATACGGGCTCTGTATTCCTCTCTGTTAAGTATATACTCGTTGTATGTTAAGATATTTTTTTTTTAAGTTTAATATATTTCCGAGAAAATACGAAAATACTTAACACATTAATATCGAGTTATAGATAAATTGTGTTAAGTGTTGTCGTATTTTTTTGAAAATCTAATATGCTTAAAAAATTTTAGTTTTTCGATTTTTTAATATTTATCGATAAATTGTTACTTGATATTTTCGTCTTATTTTTTCGAGTTCTACAAGAATCAATCTTCAGACCTTGTCGCCTAAGAAATCGTAGAATCCCCATTCTCCCATATGGAACTAACTGGCCGTAAATATGTACTGAAGAGTAACTGGTTCATTTGCACACTTGTTCGTTAAAACATCGCGATGTTTCATCGAAAAAGTCACAAAACAGCTGGTTGAAGGTTGAAAAGGAATAGTGCGATGAAAATTTTTTTGTCGGAATAAATTCCGTACAGCCTAACGGTAGGCAACGTTTTTTTCTTTCCTATAGTCGAAATCGCCACCTTCCAAAGCTGTTAAGTTGTCCAATATAAAGAGCATTACATGAAATTAAGGTGTCCAGTAGGAGATTAGAAAATGAAAAAAAAAAAAATTAAATGTTATTTTTCGATGCCGCGACAAGTGACGCTCCCCAGCGGCGAACCGCTACGAAGGTTAAAGGTTTGAGTACTGCTATAGGGTATTTAGGGACGAATAGCAAAAAAATTCACAAGTTTACGGCTTAAATACAGCCACTCTAGTGAGTCAACATTATTTCCGTCACCTAGGAAAAAGAAGAAAAAACAAGTGGAAACGTTGCAGTCGGACGCAACCGACTGCGGTATACTCGATACCAGTATTAAATATTTTGATGCCCATCCATGTGGGATGTCAATTGCTGTCTTCATACCAAATTTGGTGGCTCTAGCTCGAAGTTTGTATAAGTGGGGAAAGGGGGGCTGGGGCGGTATGGTTGGCGTGGCATCCAAATTTTTGCTGCAGATCCTTGTGGAATGTCAATGCTACCTTCATACCAAATTTGGTGACTCTAGCTCAAAGTTTGTATTAAGTGGGGAAAGGGGGGCTGGGGGCGGTATGGTTGGGCGTGGCATTCAAATTTTTGCTGCAGATCCTTGTGGAATGTCAAATGCTACCTTCATACCAAATTTGGTGACTCTAGCTCGAAGTTTGTATAAAGTGGGGAAAGGGGGGCTGCGGGCGGTATGGTTGGGCGTGGCATCCAAATTTTTGCTGCAGATCCTTGTGGAATGTCAAATGATACCTTCATACCAATTTGGTGACTCTAGCTCGAAGCATGTAATAGGTAGTGAAAGGGGGGCTATGGGGCTTGGGGGCGGTATGGGTGGGCGTGGCATTCAAATTTTTGCTGCCGATCCTTGTGGGATGTCAATTGCTATCTTCATACCAAATTGGTGACTCTAGCTCGAAGTTTGTATAAATGGGGAAAGGGGGGCTGGGGGCGGTATGGTTGGGCGTGGCATCAATATTTTTGCTGCCGATCCTTGTGGAATGTCAAATGCTACCTTCATACCAAATTTGGTGACTCTAGCTCAAAGTTTGTATAAGGTGGGGAAAGGGGGGCGGAATGGTTGGGCAAGGCTCCAAAACTTTGATGCAATTCTTTTGGGGTTGTTGCCAGCTATCTTCCTACCAAATTTGGTGGAACTAGCTCCACTACTCTGGAAGATACACGCATTCCCGTTTTTGACGAAGCGTTGGGGCAGATGGGGGTGGATAGGGCGGTATTGGTAGGCGTGGCATCCAAACTTTTGATGCAGTTTTTGGGGGGTCATTATCACCTATCTTGGCACCAAATTTGGTGACTCTAGCTAAAAAGCTGTGGGAGATATAGGCTTTTCTGATTTCAAAATGCGGGGGGGCTGGGGGCGGAATGGGTGGGCGTGGCTCCAAAACTTTGATGCGATTCTTTTGGGGTTGTTGCCAGCTATCTTCCTTCCAAATTTGGTGGCTTTAGCTCCACTACTCTGGAAGATACACGCATTCCCGTTTTTGACGAAGAGTTGGGGCAGATGGGGGTGGCTAGTGCGGTATTGGTGGGCGTGGCATCCAAACTTTTGATGCAGTTTTTGGGGGGTCATCATCACCTATCTTCGCACCAAATTTGGTGGCTATAGCTCAAAACTGTGGGAGATATAGGCTTTTTTGACTTTAAAATGCGGGGGGGCTGGGGGCGGAATGGGTAGGCGGGGCTCCAAAATTTTGATGCAGTTTTTTGGGGGTTGCTAGTAGCTATCTTCTCACCAAATTTGGTAGTTCTAGCTGTCAGGATGTGCGAAATATGTGGATTTATCGGTTTTGAGTTATCGAATTTATCGATTTGCGAGCCCATCAGTTATCGTAGAACCCCCATCTTGACACTTTAATTTACTATCCCATAGATAAAGAGAATTGGAAAGTTTCAAGTCTCTAGCTTGAAGGGTGTGGAAAAAAGTTGCGTTCATACAGACGAACAGACGGACAGACGGACAGACAGACAGACGGACAGACGGACAGACACCATGACGGACATTGCACAAACCCAATATACTCTTTACCTTCGGTATCGAGTATAAAAAAAAATTGCTTCCATAGTTTGTTACATGTGAATTTGTGGGAGCGCATATAAAACGCAAAAACGCGCATATAAAAAGCAAAAAAGGCCCAGATAAAGTCAAGAGAAAAAAAATATAAACAATATATTAGTTTTCTTCACTGCAAACACTGCCCAATATCGAAGTGCCGAAGTGCAACACATACTCATGCCCCTCCACATCCGCATTCGCCAATCAAGTGCCAACTCCATTGGAGAAGGCACTGAGTGGATTCGCAAACTTGTGCTGCACAAACCCTGACTTTATCTGGAGAACGGAGCTTTCGCTCGAGCAAGATGGGAATCCAGACTGGTGCAGAAATAGGGTACATCGAGCTTCAGCTGCTGGCCAAGATCGGGATCGGTAGCTAATTGTGTAACTGGCAGTGAAGTGGGTTATTGCAATGCCCTTTTTTAGAATACACCCCCCTGCCCCCTTGCTGGCGCATTTTATAGTAGGCACAACCCGCAATTATCTGTTTAGGTACACTTGCACCGGCTCATACGAGTCAACCAGTTTTTTTTTTTAGTATGTATGCTTAAAAGAAATGCAAGTAAGTAAGAAATGAAGTTAATTAGTAATGAAATAATAATGCCGTAAATATAATGAAAAACATGAAATATTGATGAAATTAACAGAGGTTTCCAGCGAATTCGGTTTGAGAAATTAAAATATTTTTACTCAACGATTTGCTTCATGCGAAGTTTTGAGACGAAATAACTAAAATCCAGAAATGTGTAATACATACGCTCAATAGCGTATTCTCTTTTCTTGTTTTAACGTTCTTCTTTTTATAGCTGTAATGTAATGTAATGTAATGTCGAACGAGGGTGGGCTTGCGCCCTTCGGCACTGCGACCCACAAGGATCTATTGTGCCCCCTTACCACTAGTTCATTTTAATGTTCTCAGGAACTGAGTCAGACCAGTCTGTGGGATATGCATCAGGTCTTCCTCTCTGAGAGTGTAGTTGCCTAACAGCTTTGCTCTATTACGTGCCAGGGCGGGGCAGTTTGTGATTAGGTGTTCCATTGATTCACATCCTCTTCGCAGAATCTACAAGTTCTGTTTCTAGCAAGGCCCATCTTATGTAGATGGTCGTTGCAGGGAAAGTGGCCTGTTAACGCCCCCAAAGTGACCTAAGTTGTGATCTGTTTAAGGATAGAGCTACCTTTGCTCTTGCTGCATCAGGGCAAACATATCTTTTTGAGTGCCTAAGACCCTCTAGATTGTTCCAGTGCATTATTTTCTTTTTTTCTAACCAATTGTGTATGTCAGATTTGAGTTTGTTGTTTGAATAACCACACATTGGACTTGGGCCTATAAACGGGCTTCCGCTCCTAATTTAGCCCTTACATCCGCGGCCTCATTACCTGAGTGACCTTCATGTCCTGGGACCCAAACCAGAGAAACTCTATTATTGGTTGCCAGTGCATTTAGCTCACGGTGACATTCATGTATGAAGTTTGAGCTATAGCTATAGCTGTTTAGTGCTTTAAGAGCTGCTGACTATCGGAGAGTATACGAATGTTAACTCCTACCAATCGTCTGCTATTCAGTCTATATACCGCCTGTAAAATAGCGAAGAGCTCCGCCTGGAAAACGGTGCATTCGGCCTCAAGTGAGAGAGAGATGTGTGTGCGAGGACCCACTATGCCTGCTCCTACCCCTGATGCTGTCTTGGATCCATCTGTGAACCAATTTTGTGCATCGTGCATTTAGCCAAGATGGATTTGAAGTCCATTGCTCTCTTGTTGGAAAAATGACCTTGTAATTTTTCGTGAAACTATGGATGGTTTGTATTTGGTCTAGGTTTTTTGTTTTATCAGGATGTCCCTCACCCTATTCAATATACCTAGGTGTCCTCTAAGGTTGCCCTTCTGGTATTTGTTACCTACATAGAGCCCCAGAGCCTGCTTTACAGCCTCTTCCTCTATAGCTAGGTGTAAGGGAGTTAGGTTTAGAATTGCTTCCAGACCTGCTGTCGGGGTCGTTCTCAGTGCCCCTGTGATACTTAGGCAAGCTAGCCTTTGTACCTTGTTGAGTTTATTGATAGCGGTGCTTTGTGTGGCTTTTTCCCACCATACTGCCGCCCCGTACAGAATCATTGGTCTTACCATTTGGGTGTACGCCCAGTGGGCCATTCGTGGAGAAAGCCCCCATGATTTGCCAAGCATCTGCTTGACAGCCCAGAGAGATCGAGTTGACTTTGTGGTTACTGCTCTCAGGTGTGCGTTCCAAGTGAGTTTGCTATCCAGAGTTACCCTAGATATTTTACCTCTGTACTCAGAGTCACAACTGTGCCACTAACCTTTATGTCTGGGAATTTTAGAATCCTTTTATGGTGAACGGGATTATGATGGTCTTACTAGGGTTGATAGAGAGCCCTTCTGAGGTGCACCATGTTACCGTTTGATCGAGAGCACGTTGCATGAGGTCTGCTAGGATCCTTTCATCTTTGCCCTGATGATTACGGATATGTCATCGCATATCCTATCGTTTTGCATCCGTTTGCATTGAGAGAACAGAACTAAGTTGTCTACTAGGAGTGACCACAGTAAAGGAGATAGAACACCACCCTGTGGGCAGCCTTTTGAGGCATGTATGCTAGCCGAGGCAGTCCAAGATCGGCCTTTATCAGTCTGCGGCATAGCATTGCCTTCACCCAGGCTACTACCCTTAGGGTTTACCCCCCTGTTTGGTCAGAGCCCGGCTCATTGAGTCAAGTTTGCATTATCGAAGGCACCCTCTATGTCCATGAAGGCGCATAGGGCGACCCCCTTTGCGTCCATTGCTTTTTCTATTCATTGTCAATGATGCAGTGCCGTCACCGTGGATTTACCCTTCTGGTAGGCGAATTGCAGTTTGTGCAGCGGGTTGCTTCTAAAATGTCCGTTCTGACGTAGCAGTCTATCAGTTTCTCCATGGTCTTTAGCATGAAAGAGGAGAGACTGATTGGTCTGTATGATTTGGAGAGCATGGTGGCTTGTCCCCGCCCTTAGGAATGAATATTACCTTTACTGCTCTCCAGGTCTTTGGAATATATCCCAGCAAAAGGCTGGCTCGATATATAGGATCATTTTCCTAATGATGATCCCTTGCCCTTTGATAACATGGCTGGAAATATGCCATCGGACCAGGGATTTGTAGGATTTGAAGGATTAATTGCCCATTCTACCCTTTCGTAGCTAACTATGTTTTTTATTATGGGTCTATGATTCTTGTGTGCTCAGTTCTTCTGTGTCAGGGTCTCCCTCTGTGCTACAGAATGAACAGTCAGGAAGTGAGATTTTAGAATCAACCTCTAAGTTTCCTGTGAGTCACTGGTGTATACACCGTTCGGCCCATCAGTGTCCCAATCGGTCCTCCACTGGCTTTTGATAGGGCTCTATGGACCCTTGCAGTTTGAGGGTATGTCCCTAAGATCTCACAGAAATTCCTCCATGAGATCTCTTGGATTTCCTTAACTCCCTATTGTATTAGTTAAGGTCCTGTGAGATCCCAATTGTTGGACCTTTTGGCCCTGTGAACTCTGTCCTAGCTCTCTTCGTAATTCTTCAAGTCGTGAATTCCACCAGGGACCCTCTTGCTAGAGTCTTAGCCCTTTGTGGGCAGCAGTCATTGACGGTTGAGACTAGATCGTGCGTCAGGGTATTAACTGCCCTTTCTAGCTCCTCCGTATTCGTTATTTGTGGTCTATTACCCGATAATTTTCCCTGTAAGGATTCGGAGTATTTCGTCCAGTTAGTGGTTTTTGGGCTGCGGTAGAGCACAACGCTCCTCCCGGTCCCTCAAGGTCAAGAGAATGGTCTATGATCAGACTTGAGCCTCCTCGGACACTCTCCATTCTTTCACCAAGTCTATGGCCCTGTCAGAAACCAGTGTTAGATCTAAAACCTCCTCCTTATAGAATGAACAAAATTGGTTCATTCCCCCTATTTGCTACTGATAGTTAGTTGATATAAGATAGTTTAAGAGAGACTCACCTCTGTGTTCGTGTCTGTGCTTCACCCATGCTAGGTGGTGAGCATTGCATCGCATCCAACTATCAGGTCTTTCCGGTGTGTTCTGCAGTACTCCACTAAGATCTGATAGTATCCGTTGGAACAGCTTCGGAGTCCACCAGGGAAGTAAGCCGAGGCCAGAACAGCCTCTTTCTTACCCCCTTCGATTTCCAGTCCAGTAGTATGGCCACTGTGTCGGTGTCTATGAATTCTGTGAGAGGCGAGAATCTTATGTCAGTGTTAATGATAATTGCTGCCCTAGGTTTGGCCGCTTTCCTATCATATTACCTGTGTGTTTTTGGTATTTAGGCCTCTAATGCGACCTTTGAAGAACCAGGGCTCCTGTAGAAGCCCGATGTCCTTGTGTTGCTAGCAAACCTACTGCTGATTTCAGCCGTCGCCGCCTTAGCGTGGTGAAGGTTTGCCTGCAAACATCTTATTTTGGCGGCGGATCAGCACCGGAGACATTTGGAGAGCTTAAACTACTCTCTTCAATCTCCATAACGCTGACTTGTTTGATGAGCTCATCCTCTGTAGTATCATCACTTTTTATTCTGAGAGTAACTTGGCCAAGGCGGAAGTTCATCCTCCCTTCGTTACCTCAATTGTGGCTGCCGACTTTTGGTCAACGGCTAGCACAAGCATGGCGTTTGAGCCCTTTTCCACTCTCTTTAGGGCCCTCCAGGCCGAGGTGTTTAGGGCCTTTGTTTTGTGCCTGTAAAAGTTGAGGACCTTGCCTGCTCCATGGCTGCAGACTTGGGAAGTAGCCGACCACAATTCGGGGTGAGGATCTTTGATTCCTCTGTCGACCAGAGTGTGGCGCCGTCCCACGGCGTCATTTGACCACCGTCGCCGTCACCCACTCCGCTGTAACGCAGTCCTTGCAGTGAAGTGCTAGATACCCAGCTTTGTAGGTAAGCCAAGGAAGGCCGGTTGTATCTGCCCATCCATCAGCTCCAGCACTTTGTCTTCATAGCGGCTGATATGGAGTCCATTTGCGCGGTCGTTAGGGCCGTTGTTGGGTAGTCCCTTGCTAATACCGCCAACTTCACTCCTATACCAGCCTCATTATTTTAGCATTTTGCTGTTTCTTGTCGCCTGGGTACCTGTTGTCCCCCTAACCGGAATAGAGCCACGCTCCTTATGCACCTGTGCCTTGGCTGGGTGATGTGAGCAGAGGGCTGCCTTTCATTACCCTTGCCTGCAGCCTTAGAGGTGGAGGGCATGTCATCCCTCATCTTCTTAGTGGCGACTACCTCTGAGCTGTGGTTTGTGGACCGCTGGCGTTTTGGGCATGCTGTTTCCCCTTTCTTCTCCATTGGGGTCCTAGCTCTGGAGTAAGCCTCTTCTTTGCTAAGCCCCTGCCGCAGAAAGAAGCCAGTCGCTTCTTGCCAGCGCCGCTCAGTTTAGGCAGTGTAGGGCCTACAACACTGTCGGTGTTGGTGTGCTTGTGCCTTGTGGTGTCAGGTCCACCACTGCGGCACTACCGCGTTGGTGTTGCTCGTTTTGAGATGTTGCCACCTCTGTTTTGTGTCCCTGGGGGCCACTCTCCTCTTCAACATCGGTTTTTTTGTTTTGTAAATCG
Source organism: Scaptomyza flava (assembly GCA_030179655.1). Taxonomy (NCBI): domain Eukaryota; kingdom Metazoa; phylum Arthropoda; class Insecta; order Diptera; family Drosophilidae; genus Scaptomyza; species Scaptomyza flava. The sequence goes on along the minus strand of JARNME010000404.1, from coordinate 39,653,001 downwards.
TTCATTTTGATCCCACGAGTAAGATGGCAACCGGTAAACACTACGCCGTGCCGTACCGTAGTGTGGCAGATTAAAATGAGGCCGGCGCCACCATACCCCAAGTCCGCATACTAGCAACTAGGCACCCCCCCTAGCCACGCATCTCCTGGCATATGCTGTTCCACCATTAGATTGGGGATTTTATTAAAAGAGTTTACTCTCTTTCTCGCCCAACTTAATTTAGCCAGGTATCCTGCCAGAGACATGACCTACACAGGACCCTGTTACCAGCAGCCACCACGAGGAGGTATAAGTTGCACTACCGGCAGTCTGGCAGTTACGGGTAGAAGCGGGCACCACACTCCGCGATCGACTGGTCGATCACGGAGCATGGTTCACCACCCTACTTAGTCCCCCTACACAGACTGTCGGCCGACTGCCTTTATAGCTGTAAATATGCTCTTTTTCATTTTGAGCATCATTGTATACACACTAACATTAGATCAAATTCAACAATGTGTACACATTAAATAAAAGTCAACACCCTTTCTCAATGTGAGTCGGTATACATTGTCACAATCATTTTAAATTCATTAAATTTACAAAATGATAATGTTTCTGCTTTGACAGGTTTTTTGTGAGTACATCGGCAATCATATCATTTGTTGAAACGTACTTTAACTCCACGTCGCCTTTCTTAATGACTTCACGAACGAAATGATACCTGATGTCGATGTGCTTCGACCTTGCATGGTAAACAGGATTTCTAGCCAAATCCTGTGCACGGAGATTTGTCTCCATAGACCACCACCGTGGGATTATCTTCTCGACCACATCCAATCTCAATTAACAACCGCCTTAAATAAAATGCTTCTTTTGTAGCCGCTGACAGAGCCATGTACTCAGCCTCAGTATTACTCAACGCTACGCAGTCCTGTTTTTCTGACTTCCATGAAATGGGGCCTCCTGTTAAAAGAAACACAAAGCCTGTGTATGATCGACGATTACTGATATCGCCGCCCCAGTCTGCAACCACGAAGCCTTTGAGCCCTTGGCCACCTGCACAATAGTGTAGTTTTTTGTCTATTGTGCCCGCTAGATATCTCATCACATGTTTGACTCCACAAACATGTTCCCCGTGGGGGTCCTTGTTGCGCTGCGCCAACTTTACAACGGAATGATAGATATCTGGCCTGGATGTCAACGCTAGCCACATTAACTCGCCAATTTCTGACTGATATGCCGTTGCATCTTCAGACACGCAATTCTCGTTGCTGCACGCCACCTGGAATCCTGCATCCAAAGGCGTTGCTACTGGTCTGCATTGCTCCATATTATTACTTATTACTGCTGTGGGCTTCTTTGTAAGTCTGTGGCAATGGAACTTCTACTCCAAGCATTGCGCTAATAACATTGTAGCTTTTCTTTGGTCGCACTGGTTTGCCTGTGCGAACCAAACATGGTCTTTCTGGACCAATCCTGATAGCTTCCGTCTGTGGTTGCTCCACATCCTGCGACTCCTCGTACTAGCTCTGGTTACTGTTTTCATCTTGCTCAGATTCGTCTGAGCTGACATACTCTAAACTAAGTACTTCTTCTGGTAATTTGTCTTGCCTGCATTGCAACTGCAACTTAACCACATCCCGCTTTGATGTGTCCAACGATATCGTAACTAAAATTGGCGCATCCGTGCAAGTTTCTTCGAATAAAACATCGCGTGTTATAATGATCTCCTGTTTCTTTTCATCATACAGCCTGTATGCCTTAGAAACACGTGAATATCTAACGAAGCGATATTCTTGCCCCTTGGGTTTAAATTTGCATGGCTTGTCTTATCTAGACCAACTGCCAGTGACCCAAATATCCTCATATGCTGCACGTTCTGCCACTCCATGCCTCATGTGGAGTCTTACCTTCCAGAGCCGTAGTTGGTGACCTGTTACGAATGTAGCACGCTGTCTCCACTGCCTCTGCCCATAAGTATTCCGGCATATTTGCATGCACAAGCATACTCCTAGCCATCTCAATTAGAGTTCGATTAGCCCGTTCTGCTACACCATTCTGCTGTGGACTATACGGTACCGTAAGCTGACGTTCAATGCCATGCTGCTTGAACAATGAGTCAAACCGTGCGTTAACGTATTCGCGCCCATTGTCGCTACGTACAGCTTTTATCTTATGTCCAGTCTGCCCCTTTGCCATATTTTTAAATTCAATAAATTTCCCGTACACCTCGTCTTTGGACTTGAGAAAGTATGTGAATATGCGCCGAGTCATGTCATCGATGAATGTGCAAAAATATGCTAACCCGCCAAGTGATCGCGTCTCAAATGACCCACATAAATCTGTATTTACTAATTCTAGTAGGTGCCCTGCGCGATTTTCCGATACTGGAAGGGCTGAGTATGAATCTTACTTTCATACATGTTCGACATTGTAACTTATTTGAAAAATCGACATTATCAATATCTTGCACCATATTATTATTCACTAATTTCATCAGACTTGCATTATTTAGATGGCCATACCTATTGTGCCAAGTATGTGCACTAATCTGCGCGGCGCCTAAGCATACGTTTCCTCTGTTCTCGAAAAAAAATAGTTTATTTTTCTTCTGGGCTTCTAATACTTTTTCGCCGTCCTGACGCACAATTGCTTTGTCTTTACAAAAAGTTACTGTACAGCCCCGCTCGACTGCACGACTCACTGACATAAAATTTCCCGTTATGTCTGGTACATGCAAAACATTTTCCAGTGTAAGAACGCAAAACCCCGTTTCAAGCCTTACACTGCCTTTGCCAACTGCTCGCATTACGTTATTGTCAGCCAACACAACATCTTCTATTTGTGAAACGTAATTTACAAACATACTACGCACTGCACACATATGAGCCGTCGCGCCACTATCCAGACACCAGCCGGTTAAATCCAGATCGCTCGGCTTGTTTACCGTTCGAACTGCATACGAGCGCTGCTGCTGCGTTGTTGTTTCTTCCTTGCGTTTGCTTTTGCATTCACTTTTTTAATGACCACGACGCCCGCAGTTGTAGCATTCGACGTTCGCTTTGTCGAACTTCTTTTTGCGCGTTTTTTCTGGTGCCGCTCTGACATTTATGCCTGCTGCTCATAATTTACTTTGATCCCTTCGCAGCCCCTGCGCACTCCTTCCTCTACCAACTTAATTTTGAGTGCATCTAGAGAGGGCAAACTATCGCGCGTTTCCATGGCTATGACGAAATTTTCAAATTCCTTGTTCAAACTTGAAAGCAATATAATCACTGTTAACTCGTTAGCTAACTTTATATCGACCTCTGCAAGCTGATCCACAATTTTGCAAAATGCATTTATATGCGCACTCATATCGTCATCATGTGCCATACGCAATCCCAGTAGCTTCCGATATAGAAAAACTTTTCTTACCGGGCCAGTCGGACGGTGTACATCACTGAGTTTTTTCCAGGCCGTTGCCGCCGTTGTACAGCCTTTGATATAACACAACTGTGTCATCTTGACGCTAAGAGTAATCGTCGCTAGCGCTTTCTGATCGAGTCCGTCCCAGGCTACATCACCGTCACCTTCAGGTCGCGTCCCATCAATAACTTTCCACAGATCTGCGTGCACCAACACTCTGCGCATTTGTATGCTCCAGGAATCATAATTCCCAAAGTCCAACTTGTCAATTTGGTACATAGAACTCATTTTTTCTCTTTTCTTGTTTTACATTCTTCTTTTTATAGCTGTAAATATGCTCTTTTTCATTTTGAGCATCAATGTATACACACTAACATTAGATCAAACTCAACAATGTATACACACTAAAATTAAATAAATTTCAACAAATATAAAGGAGGCCAAAAACCTTAAAAACATATATTGTCATCTGAAACACATCTTTGGTGAAAAATTCAGAGCTCTAGCTAGTCGGGAACTTGGTGAAAATTTGCTTACAAGATTCCGGTACAAACAGACAGACAGACAAGTCAAGTTAAATAAAAGCATGTAAAAAGAGAATACGCTATTGAGCGTATGTATTACACATTTTTGATTTTTAGTTAGTTCGTCTCCAAACTTCGCATGAAGCAAATCGTTGAATAAAAATATTTTAATTTCTCAAACCGAATTCGCTGGAAACCTATGTTAATTTCATCAATATTTCATGTTTTTCATTATATTTACGGCATTATTATTTCATTACTAATTAACTTCATTTCTTACTTACTTGCATTTCTTTTAAGCATACATACTAAAAAAAAAACTGGTGCAAGTGTACCTAAACATATAATTGCGGGTTGTGCCTACTATAAAATGCACCAGCAAGGGGGCAGGGGGGTGTATTCTAAAAAGGCATTGCAATAACCCCCTTCACTGCCAGTTACACAATTAGCTACCGATCCCGATCTTGGCCAGCAGCTGAAGCTCGATGTAGCCTATTTCTGCACCAGTCTGGATTCCCACCTTGCTCGAGCTAAAGCTCCGTTCTCCAGATAAAGTCAGGGTTTGTGCAGCACAAGTTTGCGAATCCACTTAGTGCCTTCTCCAATGGAGTTGGCACTTGATTGGCGAATGCGGATGTGGAGGGACATGAGTCTGTGTTGCACTTCGGCACTTCGATATTGGGCAGTGTTTGCAGTGAAGAAAACTAATATATTGTTAATATTTTTTTTTCTCTTGACTTTATCTGCGCCTTTTTTGCTTTTTATATGCGCGTTTTTGCGTTTTATATGCGCTCCCACAAATTCACATGTAACAAACTATGGAAGCATTTTTTTTTCTTCTTATTCCTAGGTGACGGAAATAATGTTGACTCACTAGAGTGACTGTATTTAAGCCGTAAACTTGTGAATTTTTTTGCTATTCGTCCCTAAGTACCCTATAGCGTTACTCAAACCTTTAACCTTTCGTAGCGGTTCGCCGCTGGGGAGCGCCACTTGTCGCGGCATCGAAAAATAACATTTAATTTTTTTTTTTTCAATTTCTAATCTCCTACTTGGCACCTTAATTTCATGTAATGCTCTTTAGGCAATGTCAGCTTAGCTTGTATTGAAGCTTTTAAAAATCTGAAATCCACGCTGGTAGTTTACAATGTCAGCTTGGAAACCAGTTCGAATTTTCGAAATTGTATTACAGCTGCTTATGAGCTTTGAACAGCTGATGCTTGTTTCATGTTTGTGGCAAAAATTTATAAAGTGAATGAAAACCGGAAGCAGAATTGTTTATTTATTAAAAAATCAGAAGAAAACAAGCAATTTTACTAGCTCATCATACAATGATGATGCAAGCAGCTGTTGCTGCTGCTGCTGAACTTGAAGAAGAGCAGCCGCAGGGAAGTGCTTGACGGTGTTGGGCGCGCGATCATGATGTTGCAATCAGCTGATTCGAACTCGGCTTGCACATGTGAAATGGCGCGAAAATTAAACGATTTGCTTTTCTTACAAAACAATGATTTTATTGTTATATATGCGTTAAAATGTACTAAATAAATATTAAATAGTGAATTATATTAACATTTACCTCTGTATTGAGTAAAATAGTGGTAAAAACATTGGAGCTTACGAAGATGCGACACCTATTGACAGCCATTTTGAGTAAAATAGAGGTAAGAGCTTTGGTGCTTTCAAGCACATGTTGCTAATTTCGAAAATGCGACACCTATTGACAGCTTTTAAAACTCAATTTTCGAATAGCTTTTTTCCACTCCAAGCTGAGATGCAAGCGAGACCGGTTACAGATTGGAAATGAGGGAGACAAACTTATGTGAAAAATATTTTCCAATCTCACGCTGACATTTTAAACGCTGCCTTATATTGGACAACTTAACAGCTTGGAAGGTGGCGATTTCGACTATAGGAAAGATAAAAACGTTACCTACCGTTAGGCTGTTACGGAATTTTTTCCGACAAGCGGCATATTACAATGTGGGTGATGATGCATTGCCCAGAGCGCAATAAAATTTTCATCGCACTATTCCATAAACAAATTCTGCATCCCTTGATCCCAATTAACATATTTTTTTCCGAAAATCCATCTAAAAACAAAGTATATTAATTATTTTAAATATATTGTTTTATGGTCGGCGATGGGCTATCGATGGTTGTGGTTGTTGTCGAGGGGTGAAGAGTCGTGCTGGCACCCGATACTCGATTGGTCGATTGCTTAATAGGTGACTGCTAGCTAAAAAGGAAGAAGAGGCATGGGTTGGCAGAAAATTTCTGCGGCAGCAAGGGGTGCGCCAACTTAAATAAAAAAGTCTGGGGAGAAAAAAATGACCAAGATATATAGGAGAGAAATCCGGCAGTGATTTTAGAGGCACTTGCAACACAGAAGCAGTGCGGAACACACCGACAACCGCCAGTTTTCCAAGGCCGAAGGAGGCAATCAGACCACCGGACGAGATTGGCCAACCCGTCTGGGTGGTCATCAGCTTCAATTTCCAGCAAAAAAACAAGTTTGTTTAGCTGAAAAGTCTTTAGACATTTATATCCAGGCGCCTGCGCCCGAGCGCATTATTCAAAGTGCCGGTTGCCAGCCACACACAGCTGCACACCAACACGCGCAAACCACCGCGCGCGCAAGCACATAAACAGCAGCCGCGCCACAGCGCACCCACATAAACAACGCAGTTGTCACCACCGGCACAGTTTATCGCAAAAACGCAGCAATCGCATAAATATTTATTTATGCGTCTACCACCCCAATTATTATTTATTCCTTTTATATTTATTTATTAAGTATGATTTAATTTATTATTTATTTATTTAGTATGATTTAATTTATTATTTATTTATTTATTACATACATATTTATTACTTATATATAAGTTAAGCAGTCAGGACGACTACCGTGAATGTTTATACCACCTTAATGCTATTCCTGCAATGTTGCAATCTCAAACGTAGTCGCGATTAATTCTTTTTTAGTATAAACCAGAATTCGTTTTAAGTATTCAGTTTATTTTATAATTTTAAAGTATCAGTTTCGGCCGCTCAACTTAAACTGATTTCCACTCGCTCCCAAGCAAGCTCTCGTCGGCTCTCCGTCGGCCGGCATTTTGAATCGTGTCGATACATCGGCGTGCGATGTAGTAGCCGAGTTGTGACGTTTGTAATTTGCTGACTCTGTGAAATGTTGCCAATGGTTGTTGGTGACAGCAAGAGGTGGCCGAAGAGCATCGCTGGAACCGGGTGTTAACTCCTCCCCACTACAAGATCTGCGTCCCGCAGATCATAAAACTTTGACTTTTGCTGACGTGGCCCGTGGCGAAAATCCCAAGGCAAGGTTTGATGCAAATGGGATGCCTCTCGTTGACGTCAGCTTCTATATTATTCTCAGACATGGTCGAAGGTTTCCTGAGTTATTGTAGGCTGAAGTTGTGGACGTACTCTACTCGTGGCCGGTTGCAGTCGCGTTCGTTGGGGCAGCCGGTCAGCCATCAGATTTTTTCAGGTCTAACTGCTGTAAATCCTTATCTTGGCGAACTGATGTATTCCCTATGGATGAGCAAGGCAGCGAACGACTCTCGGCCAGCTTTTTAAATTCCGGTGATATTTGGTTCCACGTTCATTTTGTCGATGATCATGTTGCGTTGCTGTATTAATTGGTGTTCAGCATCGAAGAGCCGTTTATTTTGATTCGTTGATCGTCGTATTTAGCAAGAGACTCCTGGGACCGTAAAATAGCGTTCCAGTCTGATGAGTCCGGTGATCTTGCTTTTCATTTCACGCCGACCCCAACCAGTCAACCTGGAAATCCCCTCCAATGCATCTTGAAGGTAATGGTCTGTTAATGTTTTGATCCGGGAACCGCCTTCGGTGTTGCATCTTTCCGCAAATCGCCAAAGATATCCTGCATTTTAGCCAAGTCGATGACAAGGGCCAATTCGAACATTCCATTATCGTGCCAGACGAAGCCTTGTTGTAGGGGAGCCACAGTGCTTCGTATTTAAAATGTACATGGTGACCGCCGTGTAAATCAGGAGCATGCTTATGAAATAGTGTACAGTGTGTTTTTATGTAATAGTGTGTTTTTTATATTAATTTTTTATAGACTGGTTGAAGCAAGGCAACTTTGCAAAAGAGCCGTGCATTAATAAAATGATAAAAATGTGGAACCTTATGGTAATAATTCAATAATGTGTTATCTTATTTCATGTTCGATAAATTTTGTGTATTTATAGTGTGATTAAATGAGAAACATAAAATGTGTAATGTTGTCATATGTTCAATAATTTCTGTGTATTTGTAGTGTGATTAATTGAGGAATTTAAAAATGTGTAATGTTATCTTATGTTTAATATGTTGTTGTGTGTTTTTGTATATACTTATTTTCTAGGTATGATTTTAATACATTTTTTGTGGATAAAATTTTAATATTATTTTGTATAATTTTTATATTTTTATAATAATAATATTTTTAATGTAAATGGCTAATGCAGGTATGTGAAACGTCTTCTAAGATCAATTCCTCAAATCTGATTTATGAAAAATTTTCCCTGACCTAGTTTTAATCGTAACTCTTCTATCCTCATGTATTATTTCCGGTTTGAATATCTGCTTCTCTTTAGTCTTAATCTGTTTATTAGCAACAAACACCTTGTCGCCCTGGTTATAAGGAATTGGCTCTGCTCTGTTTTTATTGCGCGTAAGATTAGTCGACATTTGTTTAAACTGGAGTAACCCCCTAATATCCTCAAAGGTTTGTTGTTTAAAATTTGCTAAGCCTTGGTTGTTAATTCTGGATGTACGATTGAAAAAAACGTCGACAGGCTTCCTTTTCGTCCCAGAGTGGACAGAATTATTGTATCTGTCCACCGCTATTGGGACCAATTCACTGTCTTTGAAATTTGGATATTCGCTTTTTAAACATCTAAAAATTTCCAAAAATGTGGAATGGAATTTTTCAATCTGACCATTGACCTCGCTTTTTTGAGTTGGTGTATAATATAATTCGATTCCCAAGGCCTTAAGGTAGTTCAAAACCGTCGGACATAGAAGGCCTCTCTCATTATCGGATACCATTATTTTCGGGACTGTAAAATAATGGAGAGTCTCTAAGAGTGCTTCGCGCAAATGGACCGCTGATTTTGATTCCAACGGGAAAAGTTTGGCGAATTTGGTAAATTTGTCTATGCAACTTAAGTAGAATTTCTTGCCCAATGTGAAAACGTCAATGTGAAGAATTTCGCATGGTAGATGAGGGATAGGGGTCGGTTGAAACGCTGGTTTATTTGGGTGTCTTTCGTACTTGAAGAGCTTACAACATTTGCAAGCCGACACCTGGGCACGAATAATGCTTGTCATTTTCGGGAAATAAAACTTTTCTAATATTTGTAAGCGGACTTCTTTCGGTCCCCTATGGGCTCTGCGATGTTCTTTTTCAATTAATTCGCAAATTTCATCTTCATCGGTCAAATCTGTAACCAACCGTTGTGTGATTCGAATTCTAAAAAGTTTGAAATTCTGAAAGCAATTGGATTATAAAAATTGTAAGTAAGAATCGGGGATTTTAACTCCATTAATAATCGAAGGCTTTAAATACCTCTGTAAAGAAGTAGTTAAGTTCGATAGCTCTCGCTGGTTTATGGGAATAAAGTGTCGCACAAACCCTGCGTGAGGGTGCTCGCATAAGTATTCTGAGCGACTCTGGTCGAATATTAATTGATTCCGAAACACCTTTATAGGGATTTCCACATGAGGAATCAATTGTGAAGCGTCTTGAAGCGCACTATGGATAGTGGCTCCGGAATCTGAGCCAGATTCGGAAGCGGTTGCTGTGTCGGAACCCAAGTAATTAACCTGCGTCGTGATGCGTGAAAGACCGTCAGCAACCACGTTGGATTTCCCTGGTTTATATAATAATTCGCAGTTATATTCCTCTATTCGGGACTTCCATCCAGTTTGGCATTAAATTCCTGTTACCTAGCGCGAACGTTAGAGGCTGATGATCCGTGTAAATTTTGATTGACGCCGCGCCATACAAATAATAACGAAGATTATCTAACGCCCACACTATTGCGAGCATTTCTTTCTCGATTGTGGCATAATTTTCTTCGGATTTATTCAAAGAACGGGAAATGTAAGCTATTGGCCGATCTTTTTTCTCGTCGACTTGCGAAAGAACTGCGCCGATTGCGTAATTTGACGCATCTGTCGTTAAATAGAAAGGTATACTAAAATTTGGAAAAGCTAACACCTCAGACGAGGAAAGGATGGTCTTTAAGTCGTTGAAAGCCTGTAAGGCTTTTTCATCTAATTCAATAGGAACTTTGGCAGACTGGGACGATTTGATTTTAGCGTATTTACCCCTTGTTAAATTTGTTAGGGGTTTGGCAACATTTGCATAGTCCTGTATAAATTTCCTGTAATCAGAAGTCATGCCTAAAAATCTCTTCAACTCCTTAACATTGCTAGGAGGTTCAATTTTTTTAATGGCCTCTACGTTTTTTTCATTTGCCATAATCCCCTCCCCTGTTACAATATAACCCAGGAATTCTACCTGCGTGGACAGGAAATGGGTCTTCTCCAAGTTAACTTGAAGATTCCCTTTTCGAAGACTCTCGAAGACCAGCCGAAGGTTAGTCCAATGACTATCATAATCCTTGCTGAAAACAATTATGTCGTCAATGTATACGTAACAGATTTTCCCGATATGTTCCCTTAGCACATCGTCAATCATGCGCTGGAAGATTGATGGAGCGTTTTTTAATCCGAACGGAAGACGCAAGAACTCGTATTTTCCGTTCAAAGTGGAAAATGCGGTCTTGGGGATGTCGTGTTCTCTCATACGAATTTGGTGAAATCCCGATGTCAAATCGATGGTGGTGAAATATTTGGCGTCGCCAAGGCTTGCCAAGGTAGAATTAATATCAGGAATTGGGTAAGTGTCGGATATAGTGACAGCGTTTAACCGCTTGAAATCAATGACTAACCTGTACTGTTTTTCACCATTTGGTTTGGGTTTTTTTGGCACTATCCATAGCGGAGAATTATAAGGGCTTCTAGAAGGTCGGATTATACCTTCGCGAAGGAGTTCCGCTACTTGTACCTCTACTACTTTTCTCATATTGGCAGGGTAAGGATAACTTTTCGTATATATGGGGTCTTGGGTTCTAGTGCGAATATCTGCCCTAACAGCAGTGTCTATTGTTTCACCCAGCGAAATTGGTTTAAAAATTTCTGAAAATTCCTCGATTAGTGCATTTAAGGTTGAATTTATACGTTCAGAGTGATCAGTCTTAACCAATGGGTGAATGTTTAAAGAATTTTTAGCTAACAAAGGCAACTTGATTCCAGGGGCTATTGTTAAAAGATTATTTTCTCTATCGATTAAAGCTTTTAATTCCTTGAGGGTATCGTCCCCAATAATACCGTCAAAAGAACTCAAGCCAGGGAGTACGAAAAATTTAAGAGCTGTATCATTACCAGCATGTTTGAAAAATTGGCCCACAAGCCGGTGTGTAATTCTTACAAAACCTGTGGCGGATTGAACAAAAAAAGGACTGGGTAACTGGGTACAACCGACGGCTTTTTGGGGCTAATGAAGTTTTTATTTGCGCCGGTATCTACTAAGAATTGCAACTTAGCCCCTTCTTTAGTTTCATACTCTAAGTATGGTACACTAGAGAGGCGTCGGTCATAAAATTTGTCTCCCCTTCAAACTCTTGTAGAGTATCTTCTAAGGTTCCCTCTTGCACTGAGCCTCCTTGTTCGCTACTTATATTTTCATGAGACACGTTCTCATAGAAGTTTTCGTGGTTTTGAACCTGAGTGGTCTCATTTGAGACGGGAGTCTGAGAAGGCAGGGCCGTTGACACGTGGTACAACTTTTGCACCTTTCTGAATGGGTTCAAAGTAGAAGAGGCGCTTGGGCTTCGCTTGACCCCAGCATCGCCTTGATGTGCATTATATCTGGGTTGGAAGGATTGCCCTGACCTGTTGGATTCCATTTTATGGCAGGTCGAGGCCCCTGGAATCTTTGGAAACCCCGTTGGTTTCTGACAGTACTGCCGCTATGATGTAGGAACGGTACTGGTGATTGTTGAAAGGTCTGGTTCGGGGGGAGTTAGCCCACCGGTTTGGCTGTGAGGAAGGTTGTGTAAAGTTTCCCACATTTGTTGATTGTTGCAAATTTCCCCTGAATGAGACGTTCTGTAGTTCCAGACAAAAAGAATACGCCTCTGGCAGATTCTTAGGGCCACGAATGACTAACAGCTTTGAGAAATCGCCATCAAGTCCTCTTATGAAGACATCCAATGCCTTATCCCTATTGTTCGTCTCAAATCAGAACACAACCGATTGACAAGAAAAATCTAAATTTTGTAATTTTTGCAAACAAACTAATCATTACCTTTCGACATGTAAAAAATTTAAGGGACTAGATATAAATCAACGTTGGCAACACGTTACTAAAAATCGTCTTTGTATTGCTTGTCTGGGCAAAAATCATATATTTGGGGTGTTCAACAGCTCCGTTTCATCATTTCATGTTTCAAAGTTGAAACGATTAACTCGTGAACGGCATTTTGGGTGTCAATGCGTTTCATGTTTGTGGAGTCAGCTGTTGTTTGTTTACACTTCTTATTCTTCAATTTTTGTCACTGTTGCTGTTTACTGCGGTTATACTTTATTTGTAAAAAATGCCATTTGAAAGTGCTAAAGATATGCTATGCGATGCCTTAGCAAAGCAAGTTATTAGATAAATAGAGGATATTGAGTGTGAGAAGAGCTCGTTGTTTGAATTAGTTGCTCAATTACATGCTTTTAACATTTGGCGGCCATTTATCATATGTGTTCATACTTTTTTGCACAAAACTACACCAAATATACTAAAAAGTACTGAACATCGATAGCAAATATCGACTAAATAAAGTGCTCTTCCCATCTTTACTTTTTTGAAACTTGAAACACTTTTTGTATACATAGGCTGGGGTGTTTCAACGTTTCAAGAAATTTTCTATGTATGTTTTTGTTGCGGGACGTTTCAACTTTGAAACGTGAAACGATGAAACGAGCTGTTGAACACCCCAATTGAAAAATTTTAATAGAAAAAAACCATGTAATGTAAACAATTGCTCTCTTTTGCACAATGCATTTTTACAAAAAGACAAAAAATTAAGCGTTACCAATCAAAACACGGAAGCTATTGAGAAATCCGAGTTACAGGTAGAAAATCACTGCAACATAAATTTAAATAGTAGTTTAAAGTAAGTAAGTAAAGTTTTACCTTTTACTATCATTGGTCCAAACAAATCCATTGATACATTTGCTTTATTACACGAAGCCTCCACAGTTTCACTTATGGATCAAGATCTGGCAGACAAACTTGGTTTAGATGGTCCTACCCAACCACTGAGAATGAAGTGGACAAATAACGAGATTTACGAGCAAAATGATTCAAAAGTAATAATCTGCGTAATCTGCGTTAAGGGAAAAGATGATTCTTCGAAGTCATTTACTCTAAGAAAGGTCAAAACCGTTTCAGATTTAGATTTGCCAATTCAGTCAATAAATGTTATCGATCTTGTCAAAACATGGACATTTTTAACCCTAAAACCGTAAATTGGGCACTCAGTGCCCAGAGCGGTTTTCAAGGACGAATATCTCGTAGTGCAGGTGTCGAAACCATTCCTTTTGTATGACTTTTTTATAGCCTGTACTCTTATCTACGTATATTCCAAAATTTCATAAAAATCCGCCCATATTTGGCAAAGTTATGACCGAAAACATGAAATATGCCCTTAAACCGTAAATAGGGGCACTCAGTGCCCATACTTTTTTTCAGGTAGTTTGTATGAAAAATTTGTTTTTTAGCCCCTAAATGATGCTTGTATAGGGTTTTTTTGCTTGACACGTGTTACTTCTTCTACCTAGACCGGTTTTTTTGCTTGACACATGTTTACTTCTTCTACCTGGACCTTTTTTTAAAATGCTGTTTTTTTTTTCAAAGTTTTGGTCAGTTTTATTTCAATTGTGGCAGCAGCAAGATAAAATTTTTAGTTTGTGGAATTGAAAAAAATCAAAATGAATCAAGACGCGGAAAATCTAATGCAATATTTATGCAACAAGGACAATTTGACTGAGGAAGAAGAAAGGCAGTTGGAAGAGTATTTGGGCCAGGACAACAATGGAATTGGTGGACGTTATTACAATTTATTATCAACGAATGAATCAAGTAGCGAAGAAAATATTATACCAAGTGATGAAAGTGACTTTGATGAAAGTGACAATGAGCCGCTTTCCAACATACGCTCTGGAGAGTACTTGGAACAAAACACTGAACTTTTGGAAGACACTGAATTAGAGGAACAACCTATACCAGTTGAGCCAAATCGTGGACATAAATATTCTAGTCAAGGTAAAAACAATAATACAGTTTGGTGGCAGCATACAGGCTGTTTGAAATAAGCCATCCAGCTTGGATTACAAGAACAGTAGAAAAAAGGAAAACATTTATCAAAGAACTGGCAATGGATTTGGCTCTCAATCATCTGCGCTCAAAAACTAAAGTAAATTTTACAACAAAACTGGCAATGGACCGAATAGGATTCAAATATGACACCACTGTCCAACGGCGGCTCCCAACTATACAGGTAGTTTGCATATAAAATATAAAATATTTCGTTTTACTTATATATTTGTTTGTTTTTTTTTTTTTTTCAGACAAACCTACAAAAAAGCGCTGCGCTTCATGCCGAAAAGAAAAAAAGGACAATAAAACAACGGCCCAGTGTGATCTTTGTTCTTTGCCAATGTGTACCAAGCACTACATTAGGAGTTGTCAACCCTGCTATATTCGCAAATTCAATTATGAGTCGGATTCAGACAGCGACAGTAATAATAATCAGCCAACAACATCGACAGCGCAAATAGCAGAAAACGCCGTAGAAATTCGCCCATAAATTTATAATTTTTAAGTTTTATTTCAAATAAATAGTTTATAACATATATATTATGCATTATATTTTCTGTTCATTAGGCTTAGTTTTAACAATAAAAAAAAAAAAAATAACATTTTATCTCAAACCACCGAAATAATAGTGTTTTTATTGAAAAAATGCATGCAAAAAGACGTTTTCCCATAAGAAAAGCATTGTGGGCACTCAGTGCCCCTATTTACGGTTATGTGTTGTAAAACCTATTTACGGTTTGAAGGTTAAAACCATTCATCGACTGTTCGTACAACAACGCAAATCCAAAACTACTTATGGGACAGGACAACTGGTCAGTTATCATTACAAGAAAGCTGAAATACGATTCATTTGATGGTCCAGTAGAAAGTAAGACATCCCTGGGTTGGGTCATTCATGGTGTTGTTAATCTTAATTCAAGTCGAACAGAGCACATTAGTAGTATCAGGGATTGTGAAAACAACATTAATAACAAAGACGACTTAAACCTATTACAGGATCTTGTTAAATCCTATTGGAATTTAGAAAATTCTCTTACCAATTCATAAGACATTCCGACATCTATTGACGACAAAAATGTATGAAAATCATTCAAAACACTTTAAAAAGAAAAGTAAATCATTTTAAAATGTGGGTTATTTTGGAAAGAAGAACAAATAAAATTGCCAGAAGGTTACAGTACGGCGTTCAATAGATTAATGCATTTAGAAGGAAAAATAGACACAGACCCAATATATGGACAAAAATACCAATCTATGATAGACTCTTACGTATCCAAAGGATACTTACGTAAATTAAATCCCAGTGAGATAGCAATAGAGACACCATTGACATACTACCTTCCCCATTTCGGAGTTATTAATAACAATAAGTCAGACAAACTAAGGATAGTATTTGACGCTGCATCAAAAACACATGGATATTGTTTGAATGACTTCTTATTGACGGGTCCCGATTTATATAACCAAATCGTATCTGTTAATGAACTTTCGAGAGCACAACGTAGTATTTGTTGGGGATTAAAATACGAGAAGGCGAGGCGAGGCGCTAGTCGAAATAGTAAACCAGATGTTTATGAAATCCAGGTACTTTTTTTCGGTGCGAAATATACCCCCAGCATAGCTCAACAGACCGGAAATAAAAATGCATTCGACTTTAAGGAAGAATTTCCTAAAGCTTATAATGACATTATAAATAATTATTACATGGATGATTATTTGGGAGGAGGACCTGACGTAGCCAGTGCATTCCGAATGATAGAAAATGTTAGGATATATACAAACAAGCAGGTTTTGACATGTGTAACTGGGTTCCGAATTCCAATGATGTTCTAACCCTTTTCAATTTAAACAAAACCCAGACAGACACCAAAAAAAAAAAATTGGTTGGGACGAATTGATAACGGACGATAACTTTGAAACGTGAAAAAGGTTGTGTACAAAAATTGCAAAAATCAGCGAGTTCAAAATAAAACGGGAGATGACAAAACTTCCTATGGATTTATGTGACATACAATTGCATATTTTCTGCGATGCGTCGAAATCATCATATGCCGCGTGTGCATACTTGCGTTTTAGCTCTGACAATAAGGTGGAATGCTCATTAGTTATGGCTAAATCTAAAGTCTCTCCCTTAAAATCAATGTCAATTCCCAGATTAGAATTACAAGGAGCATTACTGGCAGCTGGACTAGGAAAGGCGGTCAAAGATATCTTGAACATAAAAATCAATAAAACTTTCATGTGGAGTGATTCTGAAATTATCCTTTACTGGCTTTAGTCCAGTAGTAAACGGTTTAAGACATTTGTAGCGCAAAGACTAGGCGAAATTCAAGAACTGACGAATATAGAAGACTGGAGACATGTTCCCACAAAATTGAATCCCGCCGACCAGGCAACCAAAATTATAAAATTAGATTTGGCAACCAACGACACTTGGCTGAAAATTACAGCTTTTCTGTACCAAACACCTTCCGAATGGCCAAAAGGAAAGTTCAACAAACAAAGTCAGAATTAGATCCAGAATCAGATAGAGAATATGTATACGTTACTACAAATTTGACTAACTCTATTATACCACCAGATGTATCTAGATTTTCTAATTGGAACCGTTTTGTACGCACCACAGCATGGCTTTTAAAATATATAAACAAGCTGAAGCCTATGAATACTGACAACACACAATCAGAGTTGACTGCTGATGAGGTCAAACGAGCAGAATATCTTATTTACAAAATTCGTATAAAAGAGATATTGAATGTTTTTTGAAACTGAACCCATAGAAAATTCAAGTTCTTTAAAATCACTTCCAGTTTTCATGACGGACGACGGACTGTTGCGACTGCGTGGACGCTTAAATAATATAACAGAAGAATGTTTTGATTTTGATTCCAAAAACCCCATTATTTTAAGTAAGGAACATACTCTTATACCCCGATTCCACTAGAGCAAGATGCAAGTATGTAATTGGTATTCGAAAATGCCGCATCTTTTTGTATTAGAATCCCATTTGTACAATAGGAATCTTATTCAAATTTTCCCCGTTGGTCGGCTGCATTCCCAGTTGGTTCGAAACCGACCAACTGGGAATGTTAGAAGTTAACATTACAGAGCACTGAACAGAGCTTTGACATAGTCGATAGTATGAAATTTGTAATCGATACTTTGTTTTAACAGTGCCAATTTGAGTAAAACAGCTTGTCATCAAGTGCCTGTCCAAACAAACTGGGATATTCGTTAAACCATGTTTGCATTTTGCGCAAAAATTAAAGCAATAATTTTTACTTTTTTAGCTTCACTAATTTTATTTGTGTTCGAACTCATATTTGCTTCCAATTAAATATAAACGTATAATACACAAACAGCTGTCTGCTGTCTTTTTACAGGCCCTGTTAAATCAAGATGCAACTATGCAATTGGATTTATAGTGGAATCACCTACATCTTTCACTCGCTGTTAATGAAAGATGCAGCCTAATGGAATCGCGGTATTACTAAAATCCTAGTAAGATATTATCATGTAAAAAATTATCACCTTGGCACAGAAACTGTAGTAGCCAATTTACGTCAGAAATTTTGTATAGTTAAATGTCGAAGTGTCATTAAAAAAGTAATTCGAGACTGTCAGTATTGTAAAAACAAGAAGTCCAAGCCAAC
The DNA here is from genome assembly GCA_030179655.1 of Scaptomyza flava. NCBI lineage: Eukaryota > Metazoa > Arthropoda > Insecta > Diptera > Drosophilidae > Scaptomyza > Scaptomyza flava. The sequence goes on along the minus strand of JARNME010000404.1, from coordinate 39,634,966 downwards.
CAATTATAGGTCAACTGCCTACATGTAGAGCACTGCCAACCGAGCGACCATTTTGAAAACCGGAGTTGACTATTTTGGCCCGATAGAAATTTTAGTTAACCAAAGTCATGTAAAACGCTATGGAGTTATATTAACTTGCATGGCATATCGAGCTGTACATTTAGAAATTGCAGAAGATTTATCCTGTAATGCCTTTATGAATGTCTTTCGTCAATTCGGTAGCCGTAGAGGTATTCCTATTGAGATGTATTCGGACAATGGCACTAATTTTAAGAAGGCCAGTAAAAATATTAAAGACATTATATCTAGTTGGCCTGGAGATGAACTCATTCAGTTTATGACAACCAAAAATTGTACATGGATTTTTAACCCCCCTCTTTCTCCCCATATGGGAGGAGCATGGGAACGTTTGATCAACAAGAATTCACTAAATAGAGCTGCCAAACAGCAAAGTCCAACATTCAATTGGAAGTCGTAACGTAACTAAGCGTAGCTACCACCAACAAAAATTCAGTAAATAGAGCTGCCAAACAGCAAAATTCCAACATTCAATTGGAAGTCGTAACGTAACTAAGCGTAGCTACCACTCGCTCTGAGATCGCACTTCGGGCTTCTCTCGTGCTTCGTGTGTCATTCGCCAGCCATTTCGCGTCCTAACTTTGCTGCAACATTTTTGTTGATAGCACAACCAGCCAGCCATACTGTGCGTATGCGCCGCTAGCCTTCGATTTTCTAGCGCGCAGTGGCTTCTTCAATTGCTGTACCCCCATTTTTTTTTCCTTGTATTCCTTATGTGCGCTTATTTTATTGCTTATCTTATTGCGTCGACCTAGCACCAGCAAAGCAAATGAGCGAATTAATAAAAACATACATATATAATATATGTATATGTATGCAGTTTTGGTGGTAGCTAGCTTGTGTTGCTTCTGCTTTAGAATTTAAGCAAATGACTTGGGCAAATGGACGTGTGGAATACACTTTCACAATTTGTAGGCATCGCAGCATAGCTGTATAGTGGTTGCGATGGCAAAATGATTAGGAAAGAGTCATAGAGCTGAAAACATGAAAGAGTATGTATGACCAGCAATGCAAAACTATTTTACTAGACGCTTGTTAATTTTGCTGTTCGCCTGATCAGAGACAGGGACACACACAAATTAAATAATGAGAAAGTTAATTTAATAAAAAAAAAAACAACTTTATTCTTGAGATGTTGTTTAAGAACTAATTACAAATTGGCTTATAATTTACCACTTAACCTACGCTCTGCCGGCGTCTCTGCTTATGCTGCCGCTGCCGTCAATACCGCTGCCGTTGTTGGTCCCACGGTCGCTGGCCTGTAGAGTGCGCACTCAGCGCACGTGGCTTCTCCTCTGTGCCCTTTTTAACCCTAAAACCGTAAATTGGGGACTCAGTGCCCAGAGCGGTTTTCAAGGATGAATATCTCGTAGTGCAGGTGTCGAAACCATTCCTTTATAGCCTGTACTCTTATCTACGTATATTCCAAAATTTCATAAAAATCCGCCCATATTTGGCAAAGTTATGACCGAAAACATGAAATATGCCCTTAAACCGTAAATAGGGGCACTCAGTGCCCATACTTTTTTTCAGGTAGTTTGTATGAAAAATTTGTTTTTTAGCCCCTAAATGATGCTTGTATAGGGTTTTTTTGCTTGACACGTGTTACTTCTTCTACCTAGACCGGTTTTTTTGCTTGACACATGTTTACTTCTTCTACCTGGACCTTTTTTTAAAATGCTGTTTTTTTTTTCAAAGTTTTGGTCAGTTTTATTTCAATTGTGGCAGCAGCAAGATAAAATTTTTAGTTTGTGGAATTGAAAAAAATCAAAATGAATCAAGACGCGGAAAATCTAATGCAATATTTATGCAACAAGGACAATTTGACTGAGGAAGAAGAAAGGCAGTTGGAAGAGTATTTGGGCCAGGACAACAATGGAATCGGTGGACGTTATTACAATTTATTATCAACGAATGAATCAAGTAGCGAAGAAAATATTATACCAAGTGATGAAAGTGACTTTGATGAAAGTGACAATGAGCCGCCTTCCAACATACGCTTTGGAGAGTACTTGGAACAAAACACTGAACTTTTGGAAGACACTGAATTAGAGGAACAACCTATACCAGTTGAGCCAAATCGTGGACATAAATATTCTAGTCAAGGTAAAAACAATAATACAGTTTGGTGGCAGCATACAGGCTGTTTGAAATAAGCCATCCAGCTTGGATTACAAGAACAGTAGAAAAAAGGAAAACATTTATCAAAGAACTGGCAATGGATTTGGCTCTCAATCATCTGCGCTCAAAAACTAAAGTAAATTTTACAACAAAACTGGCAATGGACCGAATAGGATTCAAATATGACACCACTGTCCAACGGCGGCTCCCAACTATACAGGTAGTTTGCATATAAAATATAAAATATTTCGTTTTACTTATATATTTGTTTGTTTTTTTTTTTTTTTTCAGACAAACCTACAAAAAAGCGCTGCGCTTCATGCCGAAAAGAAAAAAAGGACAATAAAACAACGGCCCAGTGTGATCTTTGTTCTTTGCCAATGTGTACCAAGCACTACATTAGGAGTTGTCAACCCTGCTATATTCGCAAATTCAATTATGAGTCGGATTCAGACAGCGACAGTAATAATAATCAGCCAACAACATCGACAGCGCAAATAGCAGAAAACGCCGTAGAAATTCGCCCATAAATTTATAATTTTTAAGTTTTATTTCAAATAAATAGTTTATAACATATATATTATGCATTATATTTTCTGTTCATTAGGCTTAGTTTTAACAATAAAAAAAAAAAAATAACATTTTATCTCAAACCACCGAAATAATAGTGTTTTTATTGAAAAAATGCATGCAAAAAGACGTTTTCCCATAAGAAAAGCATTGTGGGCACTCAGTGCCCCTATTTACGGTTATGTGTTGTAAAACCTATTTACGGTTTGAAGGTTAAAACCATTCATCGACTGTTCGTACAACAACGCACATCTAAAACTACTTATGGGACAGGACAACTGGTCAGTTATCATTACAAGAAAGCTGAAATACGATTCATTTGATGGTCCAGTAGCAAGTAAGACATCCCTGGGTTGGGTCATTCATGGTGTTGTTAATCTTAATTCAAGTCGAACAGAGCACATTAGTAGTATCAGGGATTGTGAAAACAACATTAATAACAAAGACGACTTAAACCTATTACAGGATCTTGTTAAATCCTATTGGAATTTAGAAAATTCTCTTACCAATTCAAAAGACATTCCGACATCTATTGACGACAAAAATGTATGAAAATCATTCAAAACACTTTAAAAAGAAAAGTAAATCATTTTAAAATGTGGGTTATTTTGGAAAGAAGAACAAATAAAATTGCCAGAAGGTTACAGTACGGCGTTCAATAGATTAATGCATTTAGAAGGAAAAATAGACACAGACCCAATATATGGACAAAAATACCAATCTATGATAGACTCTTACGTATCCAAAGGATACTTACGTAAATTAAATCCCAGTGAGATAGCAATAGAGACACCATTGACATACTACCTTCCCCATTTCGGAGTTATTAATAACAATAAGTCAGACAAACTAAGGATAGTATTTGACGCTGCATCAAAAACACATGGATATTGTTTGAATGACTTCTTATTGACGGGTCCCGATTTATATAACCAAATCGTATCTGTTAATGAACTTTCGAGAGCACAACGTAGTATTTGTTGGGGATTAAAATACGAGAAGGCGAGGCGAGGCGCTAGTCGAAATAGTAAACCAGATGTTTATGAAATCCAGGTACTTTTTTTCGGTGCGAAATGTACCCCCAGCATAGCTCAACAGACCAGAAATAAAAATGCATTCGACTTTAAGGAACAATTTCCTAAAGCTTATAATGACATTATAAATAATTATTACATGGATGATTATTTAGAAAATGTTAGGTATATATACAAACAAGCAGGTTTTGACATGTGTAACTGGGTCCCGAATTCCAATGATGTTCTAACCCTTTTAAATTTAAACAAAACCCAGACAGACACCAAAAAAAAAAAATTGGTTGGGACGAATTGATAACGGACGATAACTTTGAAACGTGAAAAAGGTTGTGTACAAAAATTGCAAAAATCAGCGAGTTCAAAATAAAACGGGAGATGACAAAACTTCCTATGGATTTATGTGACATACAATTGCATATTTTCTGCGATGCGTCGAAATCATCATATGCCGCGTGTGCATACTTGCGTTTTAGCTCTGACAATAAGGTGGAATGCTCATTAGTTATGGCTAAATCTAAAGTCTCTCCCTTAAAATCAATGTCAATTCCCAGATTAGAATTACAAGGAGCATTACTGGCAGCTGGACTAGGAAAGGCGGTCAAAGATATCTTGAACATAAAAATCAATAAAACTTTCATGTGGAGTGATTCTGAAATTATCCTTTACTGGCTTTAGTCCAGTAGTAAACGGTTTAAGACATTTGTAGCGCAAAGACTAGGCGAAATTCAAGAACTGACGAATATAGAAGACTGGAGACATGTTCCCACAAAATTGAATCCCGCCGACCAGGCAACCAAAATTATAAAATTAGATTTGGCAACCAACGACACTTGGCTGAAAATTACAGCTTTTCTGTACCAAACACCTTCCGAATGGCCAAAAGGAAAGTTCAACAAACAAAGTCAGAATTAGATCCAGAATCAGATAGAGAATATGTATACGTTACTACAAATTTGACTAACTCTATTATACCACCAGATGTATCTAGATTTTCTAATTGGAACCGTTTTGTACGCACCACAGCATGGCTTTTAAAATATATAAACAAGCTGAAGCCTATGAATACTGACAACACACAATCAGAGTTGACTGCTGATGAGGTCAAACGAGCAGAATATCTTATTTACAAAATTCGTATAAAAGAGAGATTGAATGTTTTTTGAAACTGAACCCATAGAAAATTCAAGTTCTTTAAAATCACTTCCAGTTTTCATGACGGACGACGGACTGTTGCGACTGCGTGGACGCTTAAATAATATAACAGAAGAATGTTTTGATTTTGATTCCAAAAACCCCATTATTTTAAGTAAGGAACATACTCTTATACCCCGATTCCACTAGAGCAAGATGCAAGTATTTAATTGGTATTCGAAGATGCCGCATCTTTTTGTATTAGAATCCCATTTGTACAATAGGAATCTTATTCAAATTTTCCCCGTTGGTCGGCTGCATTCCCAGTTGGTTCGAAACCGACCAACTGGGAATGTTAGAAGTTAACATTACAGAGCACTGAACAGAGCTTTGACATAGTCGATAGTATGAAATTTGTAATCGATACTTGGTTTTAACAGTGCCAATTTGAGTAAAACAGCTTGTCATCAAGTGCCTGTCCAAACAAACTGGGATATTCGTTAAACCATGTTTGCATTTTGCGCAAAAATTAAAGCAATAATTTTTACTTTTTTAGCTTCACTAATTTTATTTGTGTTCGAACTCATATTTGCTTCCAATTAAATATAAACGTATAATACACAAACAGCTGTCTGCTGTCTTTTTACAGACCCAGTTAAATCAAGATGCAACTATGCAATTGGATTTATAGTGGAATCACCTACATCTTTCACTCGCTGTTAATGAAAGATGCAGCCTAATGGAATCGCGGTATTACTAAAATCCTAGTAAGATATTATCATGTAAAAAATTATCACCTTGGCACAGAAACTGTAGTAGCCAATTTACGTCAGAAATTTTGTATAGTTAAATGTCGAAGTGTCATTAAAAAAGTAATTCGAGACTGTCAGTATTGTAAAAACAAGAAGTCCAAGCCAACCAATTATAGGTCAACTGCCTACATGTAGAGCACTGCCAACCGAGCGACCATTTTGAAAACCGGAGTCGACTATTTTGGCCCGATAGAAATTTTAGTTAACCAAAGTCATGTAAAACGCTATGGAGTTATATTAACTTGCATGGCATATCGAGCTGTACATTTAGAAATTGCAGAAGATTTATCCTGTAATGCCTTTATGAATGTCTTTCGTCAATTCGGTAGCCGTAGAGGTATTCCTATTGAGATGTATTCGGACAATGGCACTAATTTTAAGAAGGCCAGTAAAAATATTAAAGACATTATATCTAGTTGGCCTGGAGATGAACTCATTCAGTTTATGACAACCAAAAATTGTACATGGATTTTTAATCCCCCTCTTTCTCCCCATATGGGAGGAGCATGGGAACGTTTGATCAACAAGAATTCACTAAATAGAGCTGCCAAACAGCAAAGTCCAACATTCAATTGGAAGTCGTAACGTAACTAAGCGTAGCTACCACCAACAAAAATTCAGTAAATAGAGCTGCCAAACAGCAAAATTCCAACATTCAATTGGAAGTCGTAACGTAACTAAGCGTAGCTACCATTCGCTCTGAGATCGCACTTCGGGCTTCTCTCGTGCTTCGTGTGTCATTCGCCAGCCATTTCGCGTCCTAACTTTGCTATAATATTTTTGTTGATAGCACAACCAGCCAGCCATACTGTGCGTATGCGCCGCTAGCCTTCGATTTTCTAGCGCGCAGTGGCTTCTTCAATTGCTGTACCCCCATTTTTTTTCCCTTGTATTCCTTATGTGCGCTTATTTTATTGCTTATCTTATTGCGTCGACCTAGCACCAACAAAGCAAATGAGCGAATTAATAAAAACATACATATATAATATATGTATATGTATGCAGTTTTGGTGGTAGCTAGCTTGTGTTGCTTCTGCTTTAGAATTTAAGCAAATGACTTGGGCAAATGGACGTGTGGAATACACTTTCACAATTTGTAGGCATCGCAGCATAGCTGTATAGTGGTTGCGATGGCAAAATGATTAGGAAAGAGTCATAGAGCTGAAAACATGAAAGAGTATGTATGAATAGCAATGCAAAACTATTTTACTAGACGCTTGTTAATTTTGCTGTTCGCCTGATCAGAGACAGGGACACACACAAATTAAATAATGAGAAAGTTAATTTAATAAAAAAAAAAACAACTTTATTCTTGAGATGTTGTTTAAGAACTAATTACAACTTGGCTTATAATTTACCACTTAACCTACGCTCTGCCGGCGTCTCTGCTTATGCTGCCGCTGCCGTCAATACCGCTGCCGTTGTTGGTCCTACGGTCGCTGGCCTGTAGAGTGCGCACTCAGCGCACGTGGCTTCTCCTCTGTGCCCTCTGCCGTTCGCGCCTGTAGAACGTTGCAATATTTGGGTGTCCGGTTGCATCCGCCTGTCCCACGGTGAGCCGCTGCTAATGTTTGTTCAGCGCTCGTGGCTTCTTGCGCAACCTGTGTCTGCGCGTGATATGGTGACTGCTTATGTTGTTGTTGTTGAGTCTCGTCAGCCAAGTTGTTGTTGTGTCTTGGTTGTCTGCCTACTTGTCGAGACTTTGACAAGCAGGGTGTTAACTCTTCCCCCTTTAAGTCCGAGCGTCCTCGGTCGCTACATAAACTCCTTCTAAAGCCTTATTGCTTGAAGTATTGTCTTCGCTTACTTTCCTCTTCTTAGCTGTTGTTTCTCTGTTTCTTCTGATGAGCTCGATGGTTAATCCTATTATAATTAAAAATAGGATGCTAAGCGAAGTGTAGCTGAGGGTGTCCTGTAAAGTTTCTTTGGCTCCGATTTTCTCCAGTGTCTTTGTGTTGTTTATGTTTAGCTCGTTGATCATCTGGAGCGAAATAACTTCATCCAGTTTAGTTTTTTCTACTGAACGCTGGAACAGGGGTGGCTCTGGCTCCGCGGGTTGGATCTCTTCTGTTTTGTAGATTCTGTCGTTAATTTTGACTGTGGAGTTTCTATATTGGATGAGGAATGTTCCCTGAAGTTGCAGTCTTTTTTCGTCTAGCATAACGAAACCGTTGAATCCATTCAGCATTATTGTACCCGGAAGTATCTCCTCGAATTAGGGGACGTGTTGGTTGTTAATTATGGTACATTCTGGTTTTTTTAAGGTTGAGCAGTGCGTAAAGGCAAGTGTCGTTACTTAAATCTAGTAATTTATTTCTGTTACAAATTGTCCTATCGTTATGATTTTCGCAATTTTCTTTAATAGCATATAATTCATTCTTACATTCTAACAAGTTTTCATGTTTTATATCATTTATTATGTGGGCTTTCTTTACAGCTTTGACTTTAAGTGTTCTACAATCATCTGAACTTATTGTCGGGAGACTAATTATGTAAATTAAATCTTTAGTGTTTGTAGCCAGTTTAACTACGGCAAATTCTAGAAGTTCTTCTATGTTGAAAAAAAGGTTATTTTCTTTTTTGAAAATTTGTTCTACCATGTCGGTCTCTATTTAGCTGCTAGTCCGGTGTCAATTGAAATAACCTGTGAGTTCGAGTAGTCGAAGAATGTCGTTATCCCCAGGCATGTTGGTAAAAAAAAGTCTGTAAATTAAGTTCTAATATTATTCTTGTGTACTGTTTTTCCTGATTGTGTTTTAATAGTTGAATTTCCATTTTCTGCTACTATTTCTTTTTTATATTTGGGTGTAAGTTTTGATCCTAATCTTTTATCAATTTTGACGTATACTGTTTCCCCTGGCTCGTAGTTCTTTACTTCTTTCTTTTTCTTGTTGTGGTACTGTAAGTCAGTGTTTTGTTTTCCTTTGAGTTTTTCGACTATTTTTTTCCTATTTTCTTCTGATTTCTCTGGGTCGTTATGGACTGACGTGCCGAAAATTATGTCTCTTAGCCTTTTTCCGACTACGGAGTGAATGGATGAGTTATATTCTTGAATCGCTTTGAAAAGAGTGTCGGTAAAATTCATTTCGCTATTATCTTTCCTAAGGCATGTCATTATTTCTGATAGGGTGGAATGAAATCTTTCAATCTGGCCATTGCTCGTTGAACTATAGGGCGGAGTGGTAAAAACTTACTAGCCTTAATGTTGATTATTTTGTATTAAAAATTAGCCTCAAAAAATCACAAAAAAATAAAAATTTAAATTTTATGTATTTAAGTTAGAAAATCGAATAAAAACCACTTAAAACTCGATATAGTCATAGTTTATAAAAGTTTTCAGCTATGATTAAAAACAAACGTTTTTAATTGGAATTTTAAAGGTAAAATATGCTCGAAAATATAATTCTTTCTTAACTTTTACCTTGAATATCTAAGTACCACGAATGCCTACCTACCTACCTCATTTTAAAGCTTGAGAAGTTTTATATTAATTGCTTTTTAAATTTTCTAAATCGATTCATTAGTTTAGAAGTTATGATTTTTGCAAAGTAAAATGAGCAAAGGCCCCACTGTGCGTCGTTTGGTTAGGCCTTAAGTGATACAAATTCGAAGATTTGGTCAACGGGTGACATCTTTCATTAATAGCGACTGGAAAATGTAGGTGATTCCACTATATATCCAATTGTATACTTGCGTCTTTTTTTAACAGGGTCTGTTAAAAGACAGCTGACGGCTATATGTGTATTATACGTTTATAATCAATCGGAAGCAAATATGAGCTTGAGCACAAATAAAATTAGTGGAGCCGAATAAGCAAAAATTGCTTTAATTTGTGCGCAAAATGCAAACACGGTTTAACGAATATCCCAATTTGTTTAGACATGCACTTGATGACAAGCTGTTTTACTCAAATCGGCACTGTTTAAACCAAGTATCGATTCCAAATTTTATATTATCGACAGCAAGAATACACTAAATAGAGTGTTCAAACAGCAAAATTCCAACATTCAATTGGAAGTCGTAACGTAACTAAGCGTAGCTACCACTCGCTCTGAGAGCGCATTTCGGGTTTCTCTCGTGCTTCGTGTGTCATTCGCCAGCCACTTCGCTCCCTAACTTTGCTACAACATTTTTGTTTATAGCACAACCAGCCAGCCATACCGTGTGTATGCGCCGCTAGCCAGCGAGTTGTTAGCGCGCAGTGGCTTGTTCGATTGCTGTACCTCCATTTTTTTCCTTGTATTCTTTATGTGCGCTTATTTTATTGCTTATCTTATTGCGTCGACCTAGCACCAGCAAAGCAAATGAGCGAATTAATAACAACATACATGTGTAATATATATGTATGCCGGTTTGGGTGTAGCCAGGCATTAATTTTTGATTTTTGCTAGCCTAAAGGCTAGCTACCATAAGCATGTGTGTGTCCCTGTCTCTGATCAGGCGAACAGCAAAATTAACAAGCGTCTAGTAAAATAGTTTTGCATTGCTGGTCATACATACTCTTTCATGTTTTCAGCTCTATGACTCTTTCCTAATCATTTTGCCATCGCAACCACTATGCAGCTATGCTGCGATGCCTACAAATTGCGAAAGTGTATTCCACACGTCATTTGCTTAAATTCTAAAGCAGAAGCAACACAAGAAAACGCTCGGCATAGCAAGTGCAAAAGAGATTCAAGAAAACGGCCACGTATGCACGCTGTGTGTGTGCCCAAGGCTATGCAGAAGCAGAAGCAACACGCAAAAAACGAACGAACAGAAGCGACATAAGAAAATGACTTAGAACGGTTTCTTGTGTTGCTTCTGCTTTTGAATTTAGGCAAATGACTTGCGCAAATGGACGATTGGAATACACTTTCGCAATTTGTAGGCATCGCAGCATAGCTGTATGGTGGTTGCGATGACAAAATGATTGGGAAAGAGTCATAGAGCTGAAAACATAAAAGAGTATGTATGACCAGCAATGCAAAACTGATAATTGCCTGCTTATTTTACAAGACGCTTGTTAATTTTGCTGTTCGCCTGATCAGCAAATGTTCGATTAGCACCAAAACTGCCTTGGAAGTATTGTTCTTCTGGTTTTTCTTGGGTTTTTTGTAGGCAAATAATACAAATTTAATATAAAATTTGTCTGTTTAGCGTTTGCCCGAAATTCATATTAGTTGAGAAAGGTCAATGAATTGCCTGGCAAATGTTACGCATACATTAAAATATGAACATGGATAGAGACAGGGACACACACATGCTTATGGTAGCTAGCCTTTCGGCTAGCAAAAATCAGAAATCAATGCCTGGCTACCACCAAAACTGCATACATATACATATATTATATATGTATGTTTTTACTAATTCGCTCATTTTCTTTGCTGGTGCTAGGTCGACGCAATACGATAAGCAATAAAATAAGCGCACATAAGGAATGCAAGGAAAACAAGTAAGAAGGCTCTAGTCGGGAGAGCCCGACTAGAAGATACCCTGAACCCAGTTGCAATAAATATAGTTAATTTATATAAGACTTTGGTATACTGGCTTAGCTTCCATCGATTAAGTTCAATATCTCCGGTGTTTCTCAACCGATTTGGACGAAATTTTCAGAAAAGTTCTATCATTATCCTTTACTTCAACCCTCATTTTTAGATTTTCCAAATTCGATATTTTATTGTTATCGATATTATGTGTATATCGGAAACCAGAATAGTTATCGATAATTTTAAGCAAACTTGTTCTGCTCATGGTATGGGAGAACTTAAATACAAAATCAGAAGTCTCTAGTTCTTGTAGTCTCTGAGATTCACGCGTTCATACAGACAGACAGACGACGGACAGACAGACGGACAGACGGACATGGCTATATCGTCTCGGCTGTTGATGCTGATCAAGAATATATATACTTTATAGGGTCGGAGATGCTTCCTTCTGCCTGTTACATACTTTTGCACAAAACCATTATACCCTTATTTACCCATTTTATGGGTTAAGGGTATAAAATCTATGCAGGATTCATTAGTACAACAACAGGAAGAGCAGCCACAAGTGCAATCGCAATATGAACATCGATCAAATGCATTAGCTGCTGTTGTTACGTCAAAAACGTAATAAATATATGGTGGAATATCGGAAAAGAAAGAGAGAGCAAGCGCAGCTTCTTGCTCAACAACAACAACAACCAATCCAACCAATAGCAACAAGAGCTAGAGGAGCATGAAGCACAGCAACAACAACATGCCGAAACTCCTGAGCCATCTACATCAAATGCATTTACTGCTAAAGGTCCGTTTCCAGTACAATAAAAAATTGCTGGCAGGAATTTGTGATATATTTTGATACCCTGAGCACAAGATTCTATAGTGTGACCAAAGTCCACTAATTTGTGGTAAAATTATGGAATTTTGCCTTATATAGCTTAAAGATACATGGTCATACTAAGGCATCAAACTTTAAAAGTAAACAAACACACAAACACAAAATAAAAAAGAAAAGATGAATAGTGCGAATATGTTTAAGCCGTTGTTGGTAGCATAGTTTGTTGCAGTGCCAATTCTTTCCCATGCCTGTCTCAACGAAATAAAGTCAAAATGTTTTTTGTCTATCAACAAAAGCAAAATCTTCCCCTCCTGACAAATTTTCCACCCTTTTTTTGGTTTTTCTTTCCATTATTACTTACAAGTTTTTATAAACGTTTTATAAAATGTGGTTGCTGGCCTGGGCACAAAAAGATATATGATTTGGTATTTCCTGCGCCCAGCGCCAGTGTGTACATATTGTAGAAATCGATACTATCGATAAGCAGTTTAGTATTTTTTGCTACGTTGCTAGATACCTAGAACACACGTAGCCAAAAAAAAAAAAAAACAATTCCTGCTGCGACGATTTTGTATGAAAAATTTTTTTTTAAAGGTATTTAAAGGTCCGTTTCCAGTACAATAAAAAATTGCTGGCAGGAATTTGTGATATATTTTGGCAGCGTGGGCATAAGATCTTATAGTGTGACCATAGTCCACTAATTTGTGGTAAAATTATGTCATTTTGCCTTATGTAGCTTAGGATAGACATGGCCACACTGAGGCTTCATATGCAAAAAGTAAACAAACCCACAAACACAAAATAAAAAAGAAAATATGAATAGTGCGAATATGTTTATTCCGTTGTTGGTAGAATATGTTGTTGCAGTGCCAATACTTTCCCATGCCTGTCTATAAGTTTTTAAAAACGTTCTATAAAATGTGGTTGCTGGCCTGGGCACAAAAAGATATATGATTTGGTATTTCCTGCGCCCAGCGCCAGTGTGTACATATTGTAGAAATCGATACTATCGATAAGCAGTTTAGTATTTTTTGCTACGTTGCTAGATACCTAGAACAGACGTAGCCAAAAAAAAACAAAAAAAAAAACAATTCCTGCTGCGACGATTTTGCATGAAAATTTTTTTTTTCGCTGTACTGGAAACGGACCTTAAATAGGAAAAGACAAAAATTGGACAGTTATGAAAAGAATGTCGAGCAATGTACGGTTGTTGAAAATATAGAAAATGTAATGCTACTAGAAAATCAATTTCACCAACAACTTCAAATTTATGAACAGCGCACTGAATGCATTACTCCCGAAGTTATTCTACACAGGAACACAAAAATTCCTGGCGATGGTAATTGTCTATTCCACTCGCTCAATAACCTTGTGCAACTTCGAATTGACACTTGTGACTTGAGAATTCAGTTACACGATTCACCCTATTTAAACTTATGCCACAATCCCCAAGAAGCATATAACATTCTATCAAGCACTAATGATTACGGAGATTTGGATTGTTTGTACTTGTTTTCAAAAATGTTTAATCAAAATGTTTGTATACATTATTTTTTTTACAACATAACTATAAAGAATCAAGACACTATCTTTTGTCATTTTAAAGCAGAGGTGGGCAGACGTCGACGTCGAAAATCTTTCTAACTCACACGAGGCAGCGCGGTGGCAGCGCGTGAGTTAGGTTTTTCGCTGCCGACTGCACGAAATCACACGTACGCTATAAGCATTGAAAGCTATTTTTAGAACACGATTGTTCGTTCGTCGTCGGTTGTCGTGCCGAAGCATGCATTAGAGCACGCATTAAGCTGCGATTAGTTATGACGAAACAAAACAAACGAAACGAAACAAACATTTCGATACGAAAATTCCGAATGTAGTGATTAGTAATAACGAAAGAAACGAGTACAACAAGAAGAAGACCAACAGCTGATTTGTCGAAACAAACATTGATTGAAGTGACTAGCATTTAGCGCGAAGAAAAGTGAAAAATTCACGTAATAATTAAATTACATAGTGTGGAAAACCGAAAAAAAATGGATAAAAAGCTAACAGTTGCACTCGCTACATATCTTGGACTGTACAAACAATTGAGGAACAAAAATAAGGCTTTTAAGAAGCGAAATCGCAGATGGCATGCACGACCCTTGAATTCAGACCGTTTAAACGGATATTATCACAAATATTTTAAGAAAATGCGCGACATAGATTCCACTTAATTGCCACTTAATTTCTGGTGTAGCACCACTGCCGGAAGCAGTGTTCAATTGGTTTAATGTTCTGCCGTATCGTTCCCTCAATCCAGCCCACCTCTTCATACAAAATTCACCTTTTGGTAACAAACCATAAGATTAAAAAATTCCTGTAGTTTTTGGTGTACTTACCCGTCGATCCAAGGTCCTTGGCAATTAAATTCCATATTTCTTTTTTTTTTGTTGTTGTCTTTGTACTCCCACATTGTTTTGTTGTACAATTGTGGATATTGTTGTACTAGATTAATTAAGTGGTCGTCATTCATTTTATAATTGTAAAAAACGAAACACAACAATGACAAATAAAGTTTTGTGGCCCAACAAAATTTGATCAGATGTTGAATTTTGATACAAAACAAAACAAAAAATCTGCAATCTGCAGATATTTGTGTATGTTTTCGTAGTCGTTCGTTCTACCCGTAAATGACTAATCGATAACATTGATTTTCATACAATCAGATATCAGCTGTTGAGACACGGAATGTTTGTTTCGTTTCGTTTGTTTTGTTTCGTCATAACTAATCGCAGCTTTAGACTTAGCATTGTACTTTTAGTTGAAGGCGAACTATTGACAGGCAAGCACCACCAAAATGTTTATGCCCGAATGGGAGAATGAATTTTTCTTTATAGAAAATGAGGATGGCAAAGCGCAATGCTTGATTTGCAATTTTAAAGCTTGTCGCAATATTACATTTTATTTAAAACGGCATTTTTCCTTTTGCCACGAGGCATATCAAATTTATACAGGAGAGCAGAGAAATTTAATTATTTTGCAATTGGAAGCGGAATATTTTCTGCGTTTCATTGCTGTTGAAGATATTGATAATGATATTGATAAAAATGTTGTTATTGATATTTATGATGATAATGATAATGATGATAATGATTATGATGATAATGATAATGATGATAATGATAATGATGATAATGATGCACAACAGATTAACTTGTCTTGCAAAAAAGCATCATACGAAGTTGCATTAGCTTTAGCAAAACAATGTTGTCCGTTAGAGAATTGTCAGCTATTTTTACAAATGTCTTCAGTCGTTTGGAAATGTTTTGGTAGAAGAGGGCAAGATGTACTGGAAACTCTGAAAAAAATTCCTTTATCTCGACGAACAGTGACACGTAGGACTGAAAATATAAGTAATTTCATCTACATGGAAATGAAAACTAGATTACAAAATTGCAAATATTTTTCTATTAGTTTGGACGAAAGTACGGACATGAATAGCATTTGTCAACTAATCATATGTGTCAAAACTGTTGATAGAGAACTTAATACTTTTGAGGAAATCTTAGACGTCGTTGCATTGCATAGTAATGTCACCGGCGAAATTTTATACAACGTTTTAGTTTCAAGAGTTTTTAGTCTTGTGGGTAGAGAGAAATTTGCCGGATTATGTACAGATGGGGCAAGGGTGATGGTTGGTACAAAAAATGGCTTAGTTGGTCATTTATTAAAAAACAATTTTAATATACCCACCTTTCACTGTATCATTCACCAACAGGCGCTATTTGCTAAAGGGGAATATTTAAGAGAAGCAATGGATATATCCATTAAAATAATAAATAAGATTAAGGGTGGTCATAATTCCTTGAACCACCGTAAATTTAAAACGCTTCTCGACGAACTAAAAGCAGACTACGATGATGTCTTATTGTTTACTGAGGTTCGATGGTTAAGTAGAGGTAAAAGCCTTCAGCGGCTTTTCGATCTTAGAAATGAAATAATTCGAACAGAATTTGAAGGCAGATGGAGGAGATTTCGTTAATAAATTAAAAAATAAAAATTATTTATATGACCTTGCTTTTTTATGCGACATAACAGGGATATTTAATGAGCTAAATTTAGAGCTCCAGGGCAAACACAAACTTATTTCAAAATTATTAACAATAGTACAATATTTCGGCAGAAAACTTAAAATTCTTATTAGCCAAATGGAGAACGACAATATTCAAAATTTTAAAAACACAACAATAGTATTTACTCAGTTCAAAGCATTTGATAAAAAATTAGAGTACAGTTTAATTCTCAAAACCTTATTTATTGACTTTGAAATGCGATTTAAAGATTTTGATAAAATAAAGAAAATAATAAATTTGTATGAGTCTCCCTTAATTTGTGAAATTGAAAACCAAGACCCTGACCTACAAACGGAATTAGAAAAAATGAGACAAGATTATTCTATTCCTTTGCTGTCTGGCGTTAATTTTTGGAAAACAATTAATGAAGACCAATACCCAAAAATAAAAGATCAAATATATAAATTGTATTCTATGTTTGGGTCGACATATAATTGCGAATCTGCTTTTTCAACAATGAAGATAATTTTAAACAAACAAAGAAATCGAATAACAGATAAGCATTTAGCCGATCTCCTTCGAATCAAAACGTACGAAGGAGAAATTAATATGGATAAAATAATTTCAATGTAAAACAACCTCAAAAGCAATTTTTTTTACCTATTTTTGATCTCCGTGTAGTTGATATTATATTACCTTCCATTGAAATTAATTCCTTACAACGTATAATAATAATAAGCACAATGAGTGAACGTTAACTTGCAGCGTGTACTGTATTGATTACGCTTCGTTTTTTTCGCAGCAGCGCACGCAAATTGTGCTTGTGTGCGTGTGAAAACTGTGACAATATTTGTGTGTGCCCATCACTGTTTTAAAGCGAATGATACACAAAACCGGATTCATCTTCATCTTCGTGAACAACTTTTCACACCTTTTTATGAAGTATCAGATATGTTGGAGACAATGCAAGAAGCTTCTCAAAATGGAGCCCATGTTAATGCCGTTATTCAACTATTGCGTGACAATAAAGATGAAGATCCTACCGAAGATAACAATAACAAACATGAAAATCATGAAAATGAAATTGAGATTGATAGAGAAAATATCGAATTACTATCGATTTAATTGTTGATAGTACTATTCCAGTTTACACAAATTATGGTAAGCACAGTACAAGTAGTATTGATTTTTTCAAGACTTTACGAGTAATTTAATTGGTCATTCTTGTATAACTTGCGACAGACTATGGTGGAAAAGAGACTTGAAAATTTCGACCAGTAAACATGAGAGTATTTTGAAAACAATACTGCAGGTAATCTAAATAATCTTAATTATATAGTTTTTTAAATTATTATCTTTATATTTTTATTTCTTCTTTCTATATTTTGATAAAACGAATTTGATTTTTTTAAGAATTACACACCAGGTGTTCAAGTCTGCTCTACGTGTTATACATGTTTGAAAAAATAAAAAATTCCTCTCATGTCAATCTACAATGGTTTTGCATATCCGAAAACTCCATCACATTTACCATCGTTAAACCTTATCGAGCAACGATTGATTTCACCGAGAATAACTTTCATGCAAATTCGTAGACTGAGACACGTTAATAGTCAGTACGGTATTTATGGACAGATAATTAATGTTCCTGTCGAAGTAAATAAAATGGTGAAACAATTGCCAAGAAACATTCAAGATGACCATTGCTTTTATGTTCATTTAAAGAAGAAGTTGATTCACAGAACTAGTTATGTCCACGGGCTTATTAATAAGAGCCATACTAAAGAGTGGCTGTCGTATTTAGTATCTACGCCTCTTTATATTTATCACGACATTAAAATCTACGAATCTTATTTTACTGGCGATGAACATACTTCGCAATTGAATATGGATGAAATAAGTTAACACGTGCCAATTGAGGACAATTTAGTTGCGCAGCAACAAACTCTTTTGTGGAATGATGATTATTTTTTGAGTCTAGCACCCGGAGAATATAACAGACCTGTCAGTATTTTAATGGATGAACATGCGGAAGAACTATCTTTTCCGAAAATCTACGGCGGTCAGTTTCGAATATACAGAGATGGTGTTACTCTTACTCCATTCATGCAAGCTACCAGAGAACTTCGGCGTACTGATAGTCGTGCTACTGACCCACAACACCTTTTATACACCGCTGCTAAGATCATGAGGTTGCGAGCTAGTGGATGTGTCAACGTTGCGTTTAAGCATGTTGGACAAGGTACTTCAATTACGAAAGAGACCATTCAATCTGAAGAGCACATAAATAATTGTTTGGGAACAAGTCTCGCATTTCTTTTGCTGCATACCAAATTCTGCTTGGTTTTGGTCAGATCGCAAAAAAGATATTTTTGCAATGATCAGGTAATTAGGGCCACCAACTGCTTTTATGACTCTTAGCGCCAATGACACTGGCTGGGAAAATTTGTTGAAATTGAAAAACAAGGGAGCGGAAATTTCTGATGAGCTTTTAGCAGAAATGAGTTATGTGCATAAAGCTCAACGTGTTAATGAAGATGCCGTAACCTGTGCTATTAAACAGACAATTACACATTCACGTGCTATATACAGATATGGCATTTCAATAATGACTTTCAATTGCCAAAGTCTAAATTGTCACAAATACGATTTACAAATTTCAGTTGCATTGTTCAATTCAAACGAGATACTGTTCCAAAAGGTGGGGTAGCTATTTACCAAAATAATAATAATGTTGTTAACATTATGACTCCGAATCTTGACGTAAGCGATGTTAATGTTAGGCGATCAAATGTTGGAGATATTTGTGCGTGCTTGTACAAACTAAGAAATGGCCTACACATAGTCATGGTAGCAATTTACATTTCTCCGAATCCAAAGTTAGATGAGGTAGAGCTGATTATTCATTGCACTTTGCTGGAGTACACTGAAGAAAATACAAATGGGAATAAATTTCCACTTATATTGGCTGGCGATTTCAACATCAACTTCGCTGATAAAAAATCAGAGCGGTCGACAACTTTTCTTTCGGGAAAATTTAATTTGAAAATAAATAATGGTCCCCAAGAATCTACAACAAAATTAGGACCACTATTGACGCGGTATTTTCCAGATATTTAGAGGATATCAAGTATTAAACTTATGTTTCATATATCAGTTACCATAAACCTATAATTTCAATGATAAAATTTATTGAATAACGTATATGTATTGTAACATAATAAAAATATTTTAAACAAAATTAACTTCTTATTTATTCCAACTTTCAAATTTTGAATAGAAGAAAAAAAAATTTGTTTTTTTATCGATCACCACGCTCAAAGAGTGTAACTTTAATTAATATCAAAGAAAAACTTGCATAAGTTAAAATAAAAATGCTATGCAATAGCTTCACCGCGGCAGTCCCGCGACCGCGACAACTGTATAGCTTTAAGCATGGTTTCATTTCAGTAGAACTATGCTTAAGGCGTATAAGCGTTCGTTAAAAACAAAAACTAAACAAAACCGTGCGTAAGCACGCGTTTGGCAAAAGTAAAACATGTAATCGATAGAGAATACTTCAAAGATTATGGATCCAAAAGATTTTTTAAATCGGTTAATAATTATGGGTGCTAGAGCTCCTCAAAGTTGAGAAATTTGACTACGAAAAAATTACAATTTTCACGAAAATTGGCCACTTTAAAACTGATTATCTTCGATCTTTTTTTTTTATCTGAAAATAATGTTCAATCTTAGTATTCTGTTGTATAAACTTTAAATATAACTGAAATACTTTTTTAATTAGAAACGTTTAAAAAATACACAAAATTTTGGTATTTTTTTTAACTTTGGTGGAATATAACTTTTTTGAGTAAGACAGAGTAATGGCGGGACTATATACACGTGATAGGTGGAATACTTACCTTTCATATGTATATAGTCTAAATGTGCTAAAATCTGCGAAATGGAAGATAAAGCCAAAAAACTAGGGCTGCCTCGCGTTAAAAACACGCGGCAGGTATAAGGAAGAAGAAGAGCACATGCAAATTTGGCTGTAGCGTGTGTGTTGTTAATTGATAACATTGCTAAATGTTGTACTATAAGTACTGCCTAACTATGTATATCCCTTCAGGAAATGTTTAATTTCTAATTACCTGATTGGAAAAGGTCTGAGGGGGCAGGTAAATCTAATTTTAGTTGATGAAAAATTTCGCAATTACAGGCTATTTTTTGGGATTTCCGTTTATATATTTTTACCTTACTAATTGGAAAAGGGTTATACCAATTTTCCTTTTTTACCTAGCTAACTCAAAATATATGGTATATAGTGCAAAATATTTGACTTGATGGCAACAGTCATTTTTAACACGCTTATATTAGCTTCACTTGTATGTATGTTTGTATGTTTGTATGTATGTAACTTCCTTTGGACTAAAAGCAAGAGACTCATTCGACCGTGGACGAGATTAGAACCCACGACCGGTAAGTCCGGGAGCGAAGACCCGCGCCTTAGACCGCGGCTGAAAAAAAAATATTTTTAACTCTCCTTTGGACTCAAAGCAAGTGGCTTATTACTGTCAATATATCCCATAAATCAAGTTAGTTCGATGGCCGAGCTGTCTAAGGTGCGGGTCTTCGCTGCCGGACTTACCGGTCGTGGGTTCTAATCCCGTCCACGGCCGAAAAAAAAAATTGTTTTTTAATCTGCATGATGTTCATGTTCACTAGAACTTACAATTTTTTTTTTTTAATAATTAATAGAACTAAAAATTAAAAAATAAATATAGTTTAAAAAAACTAAAACACGCTTATATAATACATCGAACTAAAAAGTGAAAAAATAAATATAGTTTAAAAAAACTAAAAAACACGCTTTTAGAGCATTTCAAACTAAAAAGTTAAAAATAATTTTTCAAATAAGTTTAAAACAATAATAAATGATAAATAGTATAGTGGAGCGCTTTGTCCATATATCTCGTACATCGAGCGCCCAACGCTTTTTTTACAATAATACAATTTATCATTTATTATTGTTTTAAACTTATTTGAAAAATTATTTTTAACTTTTTAGTTTGAAATGCTCTAAAAGCGTGTTTTTTAGTTTTTTTAAACTATATTTATTTTTTCACTTTTTAGTTCGATGTATTATATAAGCGTGTTTTTTAGTTTTTTTAAACTATATTTATTTAACTTCATAAGAGGAAACACTATAGAAAATTGATTGAATAGTATTTTTCAATATAATTCACAAAGTATTTATTTAAAAGCGCAATAATGGAATTAAAAAATTCAGAGATTTTTGAACTTTTCCGTGCCTCGGAAAAAATTAATGATTTCGAAGTGGCATTGCTTCAAGAGATGGGCGTACTCGAAAACGCTAGCAAGGAGCTTGAGACAAAAATAAAATACATGTACTTCAACTTGAAGAAAAAATGGAACTCGCTCCATAGAAATATTTCGGCTTTTATAAAAAAGAATGAATATTGGTTTGAGGGACATACAACTTTCGGATATTCAGAAGAGGAAAAAGTTTACCCATCTACTAGCCGAGGAAGAGGAAGGCCTTATAAAACTATGCAAGAGTGTTCAGCTTTTACAAGGAAACGTAAGCTTCAGGATGCTACGGAAAGCATTGCAACTGAACATCTGTCGGAAGCACTTTCATCAAAGTATTTGAAGGAACAAGAGAGGACAAAAGCGAATATTACGAAAGCTGTGCAGGTCGCCAGTCCTTTACGGCTGAATAGGATTAAAGAAAGTATTCCAACGCCACCAAACTCAGTCGCCATTAAGTACACTGATGAAGAAGCGTTTTCCCTATTTATGGACTTGGGATTGACTAAGGAGAGGTATGAAATTTTACGCAGCTCCTTAAAAAACAAGTGGAAACGTTGCAGTCGGACGCAACCGACTGCGGCATACTCGATACCAGTATTAAAACTGCTTAAAAAGAGGCCTGATTGCAAAGGGGTACGGATGGGGCAGGGGTGTACGCTGCCTTAAAGATTCACCGATGCAGATGGGAATGCCACCAACTATCTTCCTTCCAAATTTGGTGACTCTAGCTCAAAGTTTGTAAGAGCTGTGGAAAGGGGGGTTGGGGGCGGTATGGGTGGGTGTGGCATCTAAATTTTTGCTGCAGATCTTTGCGAAATGTCAATTGCTATCTTCATACCAAATTTTGTGACTCCAGCTCGAAGTTTGTAAAAAGCGGGGAAAGGGGGGCTGGGGGCGGTATGGGTGGGCGTGGCGTCCAAAGTTTTGATGCAGATCTGTGTGGAATGTCAATTGAGATCTTCCTTCCAAATTTGGTGACTCTAGCTCGAAGTTTGTAAAAAGCGGGGAAAGGGGGGCTGGGGTGGTATGGGTGGGCGTGGGATCCAAAGTTTTGCTGCAGATCTATTTGGAATGTCAATTGCTACCTTCTTTCCAAATTTGGTGGCTCTAGCTCAAAAACTGTGGGAGATATTAGCTTTTCTGATTTTAAAATGCGGGGGGGCTGGGGCGGAATGGGTGGGCGTGACACCAAAACTTTGATGTAGTTTTTGGGGTTTCGTTACCAGCTGTCTTCCTACCAAATTTGGTGGCTCTAGCTCCACAAATCTGGAAGATACACGCATTCTCGTTTTTGACGAAGCGTGGCATCCAAACTTTTGATGCAGTTTTTGGGGGGTCATCATCGCCTATCTTGGCACCAAATTTGGTGGCTCTAGATCAAAAACTGTGGGAGATATAGGCTTTTTTGACTTTAAAATGCGCGGGGGGGCTGGGAGCGGAATGGGTGGGCGTGGCTCCAAAATTCTTGATGCAGTTTTTTGGGGGTTGTTAGTAGCTATTTTCTTACCAAATTTGGTAGTTCTAGCTGTAAGGATGTGTGAAATATGTGGATTTATCGTTTTTGAGTTATCGAATTTATCGATTTGCCAGCCCCCCAGTTATCGTAGAACCCCAATCTTGACACTTTAATTTACTATCCAATAGTTGAAGAGAATTGGAAAGTTTCAAGTCTCTAGCTTGAAGGGTGTGGAAAAAAATTGGACACATACAGACGGACAGACGGACAGACACCATGACGGACATTGCACAAACCCAATATACTCTTTACCTTCGGTATCGAGTATAAACAAAACGTAAAAGTTCTTCCCGGATGCAAAAAAATTGGATTTGCCAAGAAGAAAGCAGTGCCATCTAATGCAACAGTAACAGAGACATATGTAGAAGTAAAGCTCCAGGATTTGATGGATCACACTTCGATCTAATTGAAAGTTTGCCTGATGGAGAAATCGAGCTTCTTCCAGAAAATTTAACTCTTCTCAATAAGTGGGGATGTGATGGATCGTCTGGACAAAGAGCATACAAACAAATTATGAACACAGATGACGAAACTATATCTGATGAAAATATGTTTATGGCTTCTGTTGTTCCCTTACGCCTGAGGAGTGAAACTTCTGAACATTGGAAAAATCTTTGATCTATTATCTTTAAATATGAAAAGGAGTCCTCTGAGTTGATTAAATCAACTGTAAGCGACATACAGAATTAAATTAGCCAACTGAAACCTACTGTTTTTCAAATCAAATTTGGAAAAAAAAATCACGATTAACTTTCAATTTTTCCTGACAATGATTGATGGAAAAGTCTTAAATGAAGTTACAAACACCTCCTCAACTTTAAGGTGTCCTATTTGTAAAAAAAGAGTGAGGAAAACTGCTACGAGTATGGAATTTCTCCGTTGCATTGCAGAATAAAGTGTATGGAATTTATTCTGAAGCTAGCCTACTCACTTCCTCGGCCAGGAGAAACCAAAACGGATAATACACCTCTTGAGGATATACAGAGTAGAAAGGAAGTTAAACAAGCTGAATTCTCTCGGAAGCTGGGTTTAAAAGTTGACTGCCCAAAGCACGGATACGGAAATTCGAATGATGGAAATACTTTGAGGAGATTTTTTGAAAACGATAACATTACATCTCTGATAACAGGTGTTAATCAGGAGATCATTAAAAGGTTAGCTGTTATCCTTAATGTTATAAACTGCAAGGAAATGATAAATGGTGCAAAATACAATACAATACAATACACATCAAAACAGCTCAACTTTTGACTGCATTGTATCCTTCAAAAAAACTTACTCCCAGGTACACAGGATTTTGGCTCACGGAAAGGACTTAATAGAATATCAGTATTTACCTATTGGAAAGCTGTCCGAAGAAGCACAGGAATGTAAAAACAAGGACTACAAGAGGTTCAGATACACTAATACGTGCAAAATTTCTAGGGTTTGACAAGATGAAGACCTTTTTAACATGCTGGCAGCCTCATCGGATCCACTTCTTGCATCACTGAGACATGTGCGATCACGAAAGGATTTGGAAGATAGCAACTATAGTTCCGAAATGTTAAGTTTATTAGATATTAACCTTACTAGCCTTAATGTTGATGATTATTTTGTATTAAAAATTAGCCTCAAAAAATCACAAAAAAATAAAAATTTAAATTTTATGTATTTAAGTTAGAAAATCGAATAAAAACCACTTAAAACTCGATATAGCCATAGTTTATAAAAGTTTTCAGCTATGATTAAAAACAAACGTTTTTAATTGGAATTTTAAAGGTAAAATATGCTCGAAAATATAATTCTTTCTTAACTTTTACCTTGAATATCTAAGTACCACGAATACCTACCTACCTACCTCATTTTAAAGCTTGAGAAGTTTTCTATTAATTGCTTTTTAAATTTTCTAAATCGATTCATTAGTTTAGAAGTTATGATTTTTGCAAAGTAAAATGAGCAAAGGCCCCACTGTGCGTCGTTTGGTTAGGCCTTAAGTGATACAAATTCGAAGATTTGTTCAACGGGTGACATCTTTCATTAATAGCGACTGGAAAATGTAGGTGATTCCACTATATATCCAATTGTATACTTGCGTCTTTTTTTAACAGGGTCTGTTAAAAGACAGCTGACGGCTATATGTGTATTATACGTTTATAATCAATCGGAAGCAAATATGAGCTTGAGCACAAATAAAATTAGTGGAGCCGAATAAGCAAAAATTGCTTTAATTTGTGCGCAAAATGCAAACACGGTTTAACGAATATCCCAATTTGTTTAGACATGCACTTGATGACAAGCTGTTTTACTCAAATCGGCACTGTTTAAACCAAGTATCGATTCCAAATTTTATATTATCGACAGCAAGAATACACTAAATAGAGTGTTCAAACAGCAAAATTCCAACATTCAATTGGAAGTCGTAACGTAACTAAGCGTAGCTACCACTCGCTCTGAGAGCGCATTTCGGGTTTCTCTCGTGCTTCGTGTGTCATTCGCCAGCCACTTCGCTCCCTAACTTTGCTACAACATTTTTGTTTATAGCACAACCAGCCAGCCATACCGTGTGTATGCGCCGCTAGCCAGCGAGTTGTTAGCGCGCAGTGGCTTGTTCGATTGCTGTACCTCCATTTTTTTCCTTGTATTCTTTATGTGCGCTTATTTTATTGCTTATCTTATTGCGTCGACCTAGCACCAGCAAAGCAAATAAGCGAATTAATAACAACATACATGTGTAATATATATGTATGCCGGTTTGGGTGTAGCCAGGCATTAATTTTTGATTTTTGCTAGCCTAAAGGCTAGCTACCATAAGCATGTGTGTGTCCCTGTCTCTGATCAGGCGAACAGCAAAATTAACAAGCGTCTAGTAAAATAGTTTTGCATTGCTGGTCATACATACTCTTTCATGTTTTCAGCTCTATGACTCTTTCCTAATCATTTTGCCATCGCAACCACTATGCAGCTATGCTGCGATGCCTACAAATTGCGAAAGTGTATTCCACACGTTCATTTGCCCAAGTCATTTGCTTAAATTCTAAAGCAGAAGCAACACAAGAAAACGCTCGGCATAGCAAGTGCAAAAGAGATTCAAGAAAACGGCCACGTATGCACGCTGTGTGTGTGCCCAAGGCTATGCAGAAGCAGAAGCAACACGCAAAAAACGAACGAACAGAAGCGACATAAGAAAATGACTTAGAACGGTTTCTTGTGTTGCTTCTGCTTTTGAATTTAGGCAAATGACTTGCGCAAATGGACGATTGGAATACACTTTCGCAATTTGTAGGCATCGCAGCATAGCTGTATGGTGGTTGCGATGACAAAATGATTGGGAAAGAGTCATAGAGCTGAAAACATGAAAGAGTATGTATGACCAGCAATGCAAAACTGATAATTGCCTGCTTATTTTACAAGACGCTTGTTAATTTTGCTGTTCGCCTGATCAGCAAATGTTCGATTAGCACCAAAACTGCCTTGGAAGTATTGTTCTTCTGGTTTTTCTTGGGTTTTTTGTAGGCAAATAATACAAATTTAATATAAAATTTGTCTGTTTAGCGTTTGCCCGAAATTCATATTAGTTGAGAAAGGTCAATGAATTGCCTGGCAAATGTTACGCATACATTAAAATATGAACATGGATAGAGACAGGGACACACACATGCTTATGGTAGCTAGCCTTTCGGCTAGCAAAAATCAGAAATCAATGCCTGGCTACCACCAAAACTGCATACATATACATATATTATATATGTATGTTTTTACTAATTCGCTCATTTTCTTTGCTGGTGCTAGGTCGACGCAATACGATAAGCAATAAAATAAGCGCACATAAGGAATGCAAGGAAAACAAGTAAGAAGGCTCTAGTCGGGAGAGCCCGACTAGAAGATACCCTGAACCCAGTTGCAATAAATATAGTTAATTTATATAAGACTTTGGTATACTGGCTTAGCTTCCATCGATTAAGTTCAATATCTCCGGTGTTTCTCAACCGATTTGGACGAAATTTTCAGAAAAGTTCTATCATTATCCTTTACTTCAACCCTCATTTTTAGATTTTCCAAATTCGATATTTTATTGTTATCGATATTATGTGTATATCGGAAACCAGAATAGTTATCGATAATTTTAAGCAAACTTGTTCTGCTCATGGTATGGGAGAACTTAAATACAAAATCAGAAGTCTCTAGTTCTTGTAGTCTCTGAGATTCACGCGTTCATACAGACAGACAGACGGACAGACAGACGGACAGACGGACATGGCTATATCGTCTCGGCTGTTGATGCTGATCAAGAATATATACACTTTATAGGGTCGGAGATGCTTCCTTCTGCCTGTTACATACTTTTGCACAAAACCATTATACCCTTATTTACCCATTTTATGGGTTAAGGGTATAAAATCTATGCAGGATTAATTAGTACAACAACAGGAAGAGCAGCCACAAGTGCAATCGCAATATGAACATCGATCAAATGCATTAGCTGCTGTTGTTACGTCAAAAACGTAATAAATATATGGTGGAATATCGGAAAAGAAAGAGAGAGCAAGCGCAGCTTCTTGCTCAACAACAACAACAACCAATCCAACCAATAGCAACAAGAGCTAGAGGAGCATGAAGCACAGCAACAACAACATGCCGAAACTCCTGAGCCATCTACATCAAATGCATTTACTGCTAAAGGTCCGTTTCCAGTACAATAAAAAATTGCTGGCAGGAATTTGTGATATATTTTGAAACCCTGAGCACAAGATTCTATAGTGTGACCAAAGTCCACTAATTTGTGGTAAAATTATGGAATTTTGCCTTATATAGCTTAAAGATACATGGTCATACTAAGGCATCAAACTTTAAAAGTAAACAAACACACAAACACAAAATAAAAAGAAAAGATGAATAGTGCGAATATGTTTAAGCCGTTGTTGGTAGCATAGTTTGTTGCAGTGCCAATTCTTTCCCATGCCTGTCTCAACGAAATAAAGTCAAAATGTTTTTTGTCTATCAACAAAAGCAAAATCTTCCCCTCCTGACAAAAATTTTCCACCCTTTTTTTGGTTTTTCTTTCCATTATTACTTACAAGTTTTTATAAACGTTTTATAAAATGTGGTTGCTGGCCTGGGCACAAAAAGATATATGATTTGGTATTTCCTGCGCCCAGCGCCAGTGTGTACATATTGTAGAAATCGATACTATCGATAAGCAGTTTAGTATTTTTTGCTACGTTGCTAGATACCTAGAACACACGTAGCCAAAAAAAAAAAAAAAACAATTCCTGCTGCGACGATTTTGTATGAAAAATTTTTTTTAAAGGTATTTAAAGGTCCGTTTCCAGTACAATAAAAAATTGCTGGCAGGAATTTGTGATATATTTTGGCAGCGTGGGCATAAGATCTTATAGTGTGACCATAGTCCACTAATTTGTGGTAAAATTATGTCATTTTGCCTTATGTAGCTTAGGATAGACATGGCCACACTGAGGCTTCATATGCAAAAAGTAAACAAACCCACAAACACAAAATAAAAAAGAAAAGATGAATAGTGCGAATATGTTTATTCCGTTGTTGGTAGAATATGTTGTTGCAGTGCCAATACTTTCCCATGCCTGTCTATAAGTTTTTATAAACGTTCTATAAAATGTGGTTGCTGGCCTGGGCACAAAAAGATATATGATTTGGTATTTCCTGCGCCCAGCGCCAGTGTGTACATATTGTAGAAATCGATACTATCGATAAGCAGTTTAGTATTTTTTGCTACGTTGCTAGATACCTAGAACAGACGTAGCCAAAAAAAAACAAAAAAAAACAATTCCTGCTGCGACGATTTTGCATGAAAATTTTTTTTTTCGCTGTACTGGAAACGGACCTTAAATAGGAAAAGACAAAAATTGGACAGTTATGAAAAGAATGTCGAGCAATGTACGGTTGTTGAAAATATAGAAAATGTAATGCTACTAGAAAATCAATTTCACCAACAACTTCAAATTTATGAACAGCGCACTGAATGCATTACTCCCGAAGTTATTCTACACAGGAACACAAAAATTCCTGGCGATGGTAATTGTCTATTCCACTCGCTCAATAACCTTGTGCAACTTCGAATTGACACTTGTGACTTGAGAATTCAGTTACACGATTCACCCTATTTAAACTTATGCCACAATCCCCAAGAAGCATATAACATTCTATCAAGCACTAATGATTACGGAGATTTGGATTGTTTGTACTTGTTTTCAAAAATGTTTAATCAAAATGTTTGTATACATTATTTTTTTTACAACATAACTATAAAGAATCAAGACACTATCTTTTGTCATTTTAAAGCAGAGGTGGGCAGACGTCGACGTCGAAAATCTTTCTAACTCACACGAGGCAGCGCGGTGGCAGCGCGTGAGTTAGGTTTTTCGCTGCCGACTGCACGAAATCACACGTACGCTATAAGCATTGAAAGCTATTTTTAGAACACGATTGTTCGTTCGTCGTCGGTTGTCGTGCCGAAGCATGCATTAGAGCACGCATTAAGCTGCGATTAGTTATGACGAAACAAAACAAACGAAACGAAACAAACATTTCGATACGAAATTCCGAATGTAGTGATTAGTAATAACGAAAGAAACGAGTACAACAAGAAGAAGACCAACAGCTGATTTGTCGAAACAAACATTGATTGAAGTGACTAGCATTTAGCGCGAAGAAAAGTGAAAATTCACGTAATAATAAATTACATAGTGTGGAAAACCGAAAAAAATGGATAAAAAGCTAACAGTTGCACTCGCTACATATCTTGGACTGTACAAACAATTGAGGAACAAAATAAGGCTTTTAAGAAGCGAAATCGCAGATGGCATGCACGACCCTTGAATTCAGACCGTTTAAACGGATATTATCACAAATATTTTAAGAAAATGCGCGACATAGATTCCACTTAATTGCCACTTAATTTCTGGTGTAGCACCACTGCCGGAAGCAGTGTTCAATTGGTTAATGTTCTGCGTATCGTTCCTCAATCCAGCCACCTCTTCATACAAATTCACCTTTGGTAACAACCATAAGATTAAAAATTCCTGTAGTTTTGGTGTACTTACCGTCGATCCAAGTCCTTGGCAATTAATTCCATATTTCTTTTTTTTGTTGTTGTCTTTGTACTCCACATTGTTTGTTGTACAATTGTGGATATTGTTGTACTAGATTATTAAGTGGTCGTCATTCATTTTATAATTGTAAAAACGAACACACATGACAATAAGTTTTGTGGCCCAACAAATTTGATCAGATGTTGAATTTTGATACAAAACAAACAAAAAATCTGCAATCTGCAGATATTTGTGTATGTTTTCGTAGTCGTTCGTTCTACCGTAAATGACTAATCGCTAACATTGATGTTCATACAATCAGATATCAGCTGTTGAGACACGGAATGTTTGTTTCGTTTCGTTTGTTTTGTTTCGTCATAACTAATCGCAGCTTAGACTTAGCATTGTACTTTTAGTTGAAGGCGAACTATTGACAGGCAAGCACCACCAAAATGTTTATGCCCGAATGGGAGAATGAATTTTTCTTTATAGAAAATGAGGATGGCAAAGCGCAATGCTTGATTTGCAATTTTAAAGCTTGTCGCAATATTACATTTTATTTAAAACGGCATTTTTCCTTTTGCCACGAGGCATATCAAATTTATACAGGAGAGCAGAGAAATTTAATTATTTTGCAATTGGAAGCGGAATATTTTCTGCGTTTCATTGCTGTTGAAGATATTGATAATGATATTGATAAAAATGTTGTTATTGATATTTATGATGATAATGATAATGATGATAATGATTATGATGATAATGATAATGATGATAATGATAATGATGATAATGATGCACAACAGATTAACTTGTCTTGCAAAAAAGCATCATACGAAGTTGCATTAGCTTTAGCAAAACAATGTTGTCCGTTAGAGAATTGTCAGCTATTTTTACAAATGTCTTCAGTCGTTTGGAAATGTTTTGGTAGAAGAGGGCAAGATGTACTGGAAACTCTGAAAAAAATTCCTTTATCTCGACGAACAGTGACACGTAGGACTGAAAATATAAGTAATTTCATCTACATGGAAATGAAAACTAGATTACAAAATTGCAAATATTTTTCTATTAGTTTGGACGAAAGTACGGACATGAATAGCATTTGTCAACTAATCATATGTGTCAAAACTGTTGATAGAGAACTTAATACTTTTGAGGAAATCTTAGACGTCGTTGCATTGCATAGTAATGTCACCGGCGAAATTTTATACAACGTTTTAGTTTCAAGAGTTTTTAGTCTTGTGGGTAGAGAGAAATTTGCCGGATTATGTACAGATGGGGCAAGGGTGATGGTTGGTACAAAAAATGGCTTAGTTGGTCATTTATTAAAAAACAATTTTAATATACCCACCTTTCACTGTATCATTCACCAACAGGCGCTATTTGCTAAAGGGGAATATTTAAGAGAAGCAATGGATATATCCATTAAAATAATAAATAAGATTAAGGGTGGTCATAATTCCTTGAACCACCGTAAATTTAAAACGCTTCTCGACGAACTAAAAGCAGACTACGATGATGTCTTATTGTTTACTGAGGTTCGATGGTTAAGTAGAGGTAAAAGCCTTCAGCGGCTTTTCGATCTTAGAAATGAAATAATTCGAACAGAATTTGAAGGCAGATGGAGGAGATTTC
Organism: Scaptomyza flava; assembly: GCA_030179655.1. Lineage (NCBI taxonomy): Eukaryota > Metazoa > Arthropoda > Insecta > Diptera > Drosophilidae > Scaptomyza > Scaptomyza flava. The sequence goes on along the minus strand of JARNME010000404.1, from coordinate 39,603,349 downwards.
GTTAATAAATTAAAAAATAAAAATTATTTATATGACCTTGCTTTTTTATGCGACATAACAGGGATATTTAATGAGCTAAATTTAGAGCTCCAGGGCAAACACAAACTTATTTCAAAATTATTAACAATAGTACAATATTTCGGCAGAAAACTTAAAATTCTTATTAGCCAAATGGAGAACGACAATATTCAAAATTTTAAAAACACAACAATAGTATTTACTCAGTTCAAAGCATTTGATAAAAAATTAGAGTACAGTTTAATTCTCAAAACCTTATTTATTGACTTTGAAATGCGATTTAAAGATTTTGATAAAATAAAGAAAATAATAAATTTGTATGAGTCTCCCTTAATTTGTGAAATTGAAAACCAAGACCCTGACCTACAAACGGAATTAGAAAAAATGAGACAAGATTATTCTATTCCTTTGCTGTCTGGCGTTAATTTTTGGAAAACAATTAATGAAGACCAATACCCAAAAATAAAAGATCAAATATATAAATTGTATTCTATGTTTGGGTCGACATATAATTGCGAATCTGCTTTTTCAACAATGAAGATAATTTTAAACAAACAAAGAAATCGAATAACAGATAAGCATTTAGCCGATCTCCTTCGAATCAAAACGTACGAAGGAGAAATTAATATGGATAAAATAATTTCAATGTAAAACAACCTCAAAAGCAATTTTTTTTACCTATTTTTGATCTCCGTGTAGTTGATATTATATTACCTTCCATTGAAATTAATTCCTTACAACGTATAATAATAATAAGCACAATGAGTGAACGTTAACTTGCAGCGTGTACTGTATTGATTACGCTTCGTTTTTTTCGCAGCAGCGCACGCAAATTGTGCTTGTGTGCGTGTGAAAACTGTGACAATATTTGTGTGTGCCCATCACTGTTTTAAAGCGAATGATACACAAAACCGGATTCATCTTCATCTTCGTGAACAACTTTTCACACCTTTTTATGAAGTATCAGATATGTTGGAGACAATGCAAGAAGCTTCTCAAAATGGAGCCCATGTTAATGCCGTTATTCAACTATTGCGTGACAATAAAGATGAAGATCCTACCGAAGATAACAATAACAAACATGAAAATCATGAAAATGAAATTGAGATTGATAGAGAAAATATCGAATTACTATCGATTTAATTGTTGATAGTACTATTCCAGTTTACACAAATTATGGTAAGCACAGTACAAGTAGTATTGATTTTTTCAAGACTTTACGAGTAATTTAATTGGTCATTCTTGTATAACTTGCGACAGACTATGGTGGAAAAGAGACTTGAAAATTTCGACCAGTAAACATGAGAGTATTTTGAAAACAATACTGCAGGTAATCTAAATAATCTTAATTATATAGTTTTTTAAATTATTATCTTTATATTTTTATTTCTTCTTTCTATATTTTGATAAAACGAATTTGATTTTTTTAAGAATTACACACCAGGTGTTCAAGTCTGCTCTACGTGTTATACATGTTTGAAAAAATAAAAAATTCCTCTCATGTCAATCTACAATGGTTTTGCATATCCGAAAACTCCATCACATTTACCATCGTTAAACCTTATCGAGCAACGATTGATTTCACCGAGAATAACTTTCATGCAAATTCGTAGACTGAGACACGTTAATAGTCAGTACGGTATTTATGGACAGATAATTAATGTTCCTGTCGAAGTAAATAAAATGGTGAAACAATTGCCAAGAAACATTCAAGATGACCATTGCTTTTATGTTCATTTAAAGAAGAAGTTGATTCACAGAACTAGTTATGTCCACGGGCTTATTAATAAGAGCCATACTAAAGAGTGGCTGTCGTATTTAGTATCTACGCCTCTTTATATTTATCACGACATTAAAATCTACGAATCTTATTTTACTGGCGATGAACATACTTCGCAATTGAATATGGATGAAATAAGTTAACACGTGCCAATTGAGGACAATTTAGTTGCGCAGCAACAAACTCTTTTGTGGAATGATGATTATTTTTTGAGTCTAGCACCCGGAGAATATAACAGACCTGTCAGTATTTTAATGGATGAACATGCGGAAGAACTATCTTTTCCGAAAATCTACGGCGGTCAGTTTCGAATATACAGAGATGGTGTTACTCTTACTCCATTCATGCAAGCTACCAGAGAACTTCGGCGTACTGATAGTCGTGCTACTGACCCACAACACCTTTTATACACCGCTGCTAAGATCATGAGGTTGCGAGCTAGTGGATGTGTCAACGTTGCGTTTAAGCATGTTGGACAAGGTACTTCAATTACGAAAGAGACCATTCAATCTGAAGAGCACATAAATAATTGTTTGGGAACAAGTCTCGCATTTCTTTTGCTGCATACCAAATTCTGCTTGGTTTTGGTCAGATCGCAAAAAAGATATTTTTGCAATGATCAGGTAATTAGGGCCACCAACTGCTTTTATGACTCTTAGCGCCAATGACACTGGCTGGGAAAATTTGTTGAAATTGAAAAACAAGGGAGCGGAAATTTCTGATGAGCTTTTAGCAGAAATGAGTTATGTGCATAAAGCTCAACGTGTTAATGAAGATGCCGTAACCTGTGCTATTAAACAGACAATTACACATTCACGTGCTATATACAGATATGGCATTTCAATAATGACTTTCAATTGCCAAAGTCTAAATTGTCACAAATACGATTTACAAATTTCAGTTGCATTGTTCAATTCAAACGAGATACTGTTCCAAAAGGTGGGGTAGCTATTTACCAAAATAATAATAATGTTGTTAACATTATGACTCCGAATCTTGACGTAAGCGATGTTAATGTTAGGCGATCAAATGTTGGAGATATTTGTGCGTGCTTGTACAAACTAAGAAATGGCCTACACATAGTCATGGTAGCAATTTACATTTCTCCGAATCCAAAGTTAGATGAGGTAGAGCTGATTATTCATTGCACTTTGCTGGAGTACACTGAAGAAAATACAAATGGGAATAAATTTCCACTTATATTGGCTGGCGATTTCAACATCAACTTCGCTGATAAAAAATCAGAGCGGTCGACAACTTTTCTTTCGGGAAAATTTAATTTGAAAATAAATAATGGTCCCCAAGAATCTACAACAAAATTAGGACCACTATTGACGCGGTATTTTCCAGATATTTAGAGGATATCAAGTATTAAACTTATGTTTCATATATCAGTTACCATAAACCTATAATTTCAATGATAAAATTTATTGAATAACGTATATGTATTGTAACATAATAAAAATATTTTAAACAAAATTAACTTCTTATTTATTCCAACTTTCAAATTTTGAATAGAAGAAAAAAATTTGTTTTTTTATCGATCACCACGCTCAAGAGTGTAACTTTAATTAATATCAAAGAAAAACTTGCATGAGTTAAAATAAAAATGCTATGCAATAGCTTCACCGCGGCAGTCCCGCGACCGCGACAACTGTATAGCTTTAAGCATGGTTTCATTTCAGTAGAACTATGCTTAAGGCGTATAAGCGTTCGTTAAAAGCACGCGTTTGGCAAAAGTAAAACATGTAATCGATAGAGAATACTTCAAAGATTATGGATCCAAAAGATTTTTTAAATCGGTTAATAATTATGGGTGCTAGAGCTCCTCAAAGTTGAGAAATTTGACTACGAAAAAATTACAATTTCACGAAAATTGGCCACTTTAAAACTGATTATCTTCGATCTTTTTTTTTTATCTGAAAATAATGTTCAATCTTAGTATTCTGTTGTATAAACTTTAAATATAACTGAAATACTTTTTTAATTAGAAACGTTTAAAAAATACACAAAATTTTGGTATTTTTTTTAACTTTGGTGGAATATAACTTTTTTGAGTAAGACAGAGTAATGGCGGGACTATATACACGTGATAGGTGGAATACTTACCTTTCATATGTATATAGTCTAAATGTGCTAAAATCTGCGAAATGGAAGATAAAGCCAAAAAACTAGGGCTGCCTCGCGTTAAAAACACGCGGCAGGTATAAGGAAGAAGAAGAGCACATGCAAATTTGGCTGTAGCGTGTGTGTTGTTAATTGATAACATTGCTAAATGTTGTACTATAAGTACTGCCTAACTATGTATATCCCTTCAGGAAATGTTTAATTTCTAATTACCTGATTGGAAAAGGTCTGAGGGGGCAGGTAAATCTAATTTTAGTTGATGAAAATTTCGCAATTACAGGCTATTTTTTGGGATTTCCGTTTATATATTTTTACCTTACTAATTGGAAAAGGGTTATACCAATTTTCCTTTTTACCTAGCTAACTCAAAATATATGGTATATAGTGCAAAATATTTGACTTGATGGCAACAGTCATTTTTAACACGCTTATATTAGCTTCACTTGTATGTATGTTTGTATGTTTGTATGTATGTAACTTCCTTTGGACTAAAAGCAAGAGACTCATTCGACCGTGGACGAGATTAGAACCCACGACCGGTAAGTCCGGGAGCGAAGACCCGCGCCTTAGACCGCGGCTGAAAAAAAAATATTTTTAACTCTCCTTTGGACTCAAAGCAAGTGGCTTATTACTGTCAATATATCCCATAAATCAAGTTAGTTCGATGGCCGAGCTGTCTAAGGTGCGGGTCTTCGCTGCCGGACTTACCGGTCGTGGGTTCTAATCCCGTCCACGGCCGAAAAAAAAATTGTTTTTTAATCTGCACCATGTTCATGTTCACTAGAACTTACAATTTTTTTTTTTTAATAATAATAGAACTAAAAATTAAAAATAAATATAGTTTAAAAAAACTAAAAAACACGCTTATATAATACATCGAACTAAAAAGTGAAAAAATAAATATAGTTTAAAAAAACTAAAAAACACGCTTTTAGAGCATTTCAAACTAAAAGTTAAAAATAATTTTTCAAATAAGTTTAAAACAATAATAAATGATAAATAGTATAGTGGAGCGCTTTGTCCATATATCTCGTACATCGAGCGCCCAACGCTTTTTTACAATAATACAATTTATCATTTATTATTGTTTTAAACTTATTTGAAAAATTATTTTTAACTTTTTAGTTTGAAATGCTCTAAAAGCGTGTTTTTTAGTTTTTTTAAACTATATTTATTTTTTCACTTTTTAGTTCGATGTATTATATAAGCGTGTTTTTTAGTTTTTTTAAACTATATTTATTTAACTTCATAAGAGGAAACACTATAGAAAATTGATTGAATAGTATTTTTCAATATAATTCACAAAGTATTTATTTAAAAGCGCAATAATGGAATTAAAAAATTCAGAGATTTTTGAACTTTTCCGTGCCTCGGAAAAAATTAATGATTTCGAAGTGGCATTGCTTCAAGAGATGGGCGTACTCGAAAACGCTAGCAAGGAGCTTGAGACAAAAATAAAATACATGTACTTCAACTTGAAGAAAAAATGGAACTCGCTCCATAGAAATATTTCGGCTTTTATAAAAAAGAATGAATATTGGTTTGAGGGACATACAACTTTCGGATATTCAGAAGAGGAAAAAGTTTACCCATCTACTAGCCGAGGAAGAGGAAGGCCTTATAAAACTATGCAAGAGTGTTCAGCTTTTACAAGGAAACGTAAGCTTCAGGATGCTACGGAAAGCATTGCAACTGAACATCTGTCGGAAGCACTTTCATCAAAGTATTTGAAGGAACAAGAGAGGACAAAAGCGAATATTACGAAAGCTGTGCAGGTCGCCAGTCCTTTACGGCTGAATAGGATTAAAGAAAGTATTCCAACGCCACCAAACTCAGTCGCCATTAAGTACACTGATGAAGAAGCGTTTTCCCTATTTATGGACTTGGGATTGACTAAGGAGAGGTATGAAATTTTACGCAGCTCCTTAAAAAACAAGTGGAAACGTTGCAGTCGGACGCAACCGACTGCGGCATACTCGATACCAGTATTAAAACTGCTTAAAAAGAGGCCTGATTGCAAAGGGGTACGGATGGGGCAGGGGTGTACGCTGCCTTAAAGATTCACCGATGCAGATGGGAATGCCACCAACTATCTTCCTTCCAAATTTGGTGACTCTAGCTCAAAGTTTGTAAGAGCTGTGGAAAGGGGGGTTGGGGGCGGTATGGGTGGGTGTGGCATCTAAATTTTTGCTGCAGATCTTTGCGAAATGTCAATTGCTATCTTCATACCAAATTTTGTGACTCCAGCTCGAAGATTGTAAAAAGCGGGGAAAGGGGGGCTGGGGGCGGTATGGGTGGGCGTGGCGTCCAAAGTTTTGATGCAGATCTGTGTGGAATGTCAATTGAGATCTTCCTTCCAAATTTGGTGACTCTAGCTCGAAGTTTGTAAAAAGCGGGGAAAGGGGGGCTGGGGTGGTATGGGTGGGCGTGGGATCCAAAGTTTTGCTGCAGATCTATTTGAATGTCAATTGCTACCTTCTTTCCAAATTTGGTGGCTCTAGCTCAAAAACTGTGGGAGATATTAGCTTTTCTGATTTTAAAATGCGGGGGGCTGGGGCGGAATGGGTGGGCGTGACACCAAAACTTTGATGTAGTTTTTGGGGTTTCGTTACCAGCTGT
>JARNME010000404.1:39530720-39596794 GCA_030179655.1 Scaptomyza flava | reverse complement strand
GCAGTAGCGGTACGGCCGTGAGGTATTGCGTCGCTACTGCCGAGTTCCACCTATTCTACTTGTCCTCTACGCTCTCGCTCAGCCTTCCGCAGATCCGTCATGACTGCCGCCGCAAACGCGCTGAACGCCAGCCAGTTGGCGTCGCTGTCCAGCATCAGTGACACGAGGCTGCCCACCTCGATGCTACAGCCTAAAAACCCTCTCCAGATCGCTGCGAAGCCCGGAGAAGCGTCCGCATTGAAGTTGGACGTGTTCGGCATTCTCGACAAAACTGTCGCCACAGGATGTGCAGAACGGGGCGTCCTCATGCCAAATCGGTGCAGGTATTCCCTGAAGCAGCCATGACCACTTAATAGTTGGGTAGTGTAAAAGTTTAGCTGCCCATGCCGCCTGTTTATCCACGCTGAGATGCTCGGAATGAGGCGATGTGTCCAGCGCCCCTTGCAAGACGCATCCCATTGCCTCTGCCAGTTCTCCTGGGTGCGCGTTTTGGCTGTAGTGCGCACTGCCTTCTTTTGGGGAGCGGAAAGAGCCTCGCCATGCGTTCCCTCGAAAATCTCCGCGGCTTCTCTAGCCAGCTCGGCTATGGGTGCTACTCCAGCCAGAACCAGGCAGGCGTCGTCCGAGATGGTTCTGAAGCCGCTGCAGGCTCTGATAGCTCCAAGGCGGTGTGTGGCTCTCAGTCCGCGGGTGTAACTAACAAAGCGGCATCCTGGTTGCCATATCGGCGCCGCGTATAGCATTGTCGCTCTTGTGACGCTGGATAAGAGGAGCCTCTTGAACTGCTTTGGGCCTCGCGTATTAGGCATGATTCGCGAGATTGCACGATTTGTTAGGGCGGCCTTTTTACTAGCGTACTCCAAGTGCTCTTTAAAACATAGTCTGGAATCCAGCATCACGCCCAGGTATTTAATTGCCCTCTTAGAGGTGACCACAGTGTTGGCCACCATTATGGTAGCTGTCTCCACAGCTTTCCGGCTGCTAATGAGCACTGCCTCCGTTTTTGGGGTGCTATCTGCAGCCCTACTGAAGATAGCCACTGCAAGACTTCCGCGATGGCTAAGTTGCACTTCCCCTCCACTGTCTTAAGTTCCTTGGCGACGACCACTATTGCCACGTCGTCAGCAAAGCCCACTAGGTGAACATCATCGGGCATCAGTAAACGAAAAACGCCGTCATACATGACGTTCCATAATAGAGGTCCCAGAACCGACCCTTGTGGCACGCCTCCAGAAACTTCATGCTCCTCTATCGCCTCGCTGGTGTCATACTTCAGGATTCTATCCTTGAAATAGCTTCTTGTGATCCTAAGTAGGTACTCCGGGACGTTGAGCGCCTCGAGGGCATCCAGGATGCAGCCCCATTTAGCCGTGTTGAAGGCATTTTTGACATCCAACGTTGTCACTAGGCAGTACTTCTTAGCGCCGCCTTTCCATCTGCATCCGGCTATCGCTCCCGAGGCTAGCCCGACTCGCATCCAGCGTAGATCTCGCTTTGCGGAAGCCATACTGCTGCGGTGAAACTCCACCAGCAGCTGCAATAGCGCCGTCAAGCCGGGTGCAAATCAGGTGCTCCAGTAGCTTACCGACCGTATCGATCAGGCAGATAGGGCGATATGCAGCTGGATCATCGAGCTGCTTGCCAGGCTTCGGTAGTAGGACCAGGTGTGCTTGAGTGTGTGTGCCGGTGTGTGTGTGTATGCCTGTGCGGGTGTGCTTGAGTGTGTGTGCCGGTGTGTGTGTGTATGTGCCTAAGCCTGGGTATGCGTGTGTGCCTGTGTGTGTGTGCGTAAGCCTGGGTGTGCCTGTGGGTGTATGTGGGTGTATGTGGATGCCTGTGCGGGTGTGCTTGAGTGTGTGTGCAGGTGTGTGTGTGCATGTGCCTGTGTGTGTGTGCGGGTGTCGATGCCTGGGTGTACGTTTGTGTAGGTATATTCCTGAGTGTGCGTCGACTTGGCGCTGCCACTGTCACTGGTCAACCCCTTGTTGTTGTTGTTGTCCGGGCTGCTGTGGCGCGCTGCTATTGCCGGCTGTAGTTGTTGTTGTTGCAGTGGCTGCTGTGGTGCGCTGCTATTGCAGACTGTGGTTGTTGTTGTTGCAGTGGCTGCTGTGGCGCGCTGCTGTTGCCGGCTGTGGTTGTTGTTGTTGCAGTGGCTGCTGTGGTGCGCTGCTATTGCAGACTGTGGTTGTTGTTGTTGCAGTGGCTGCTGTGGCGCGCTGCTGTTGCCGGCTGTGGTTGTTGTTGTTGCAGTGGCTGCTGTGGTGCGCTGCTATTGCAGACTGTGGTTGTTGTTGCGGTGGCTGCTGTGGTTGCTACTGCTGTTGTTGTTGTTGTTGCTGTCACTACCGTCGCGGGAACTTTTGACTGTCACGTTTAACATCAAAATCAAGACTCGCGATCGCAAATATGCAAATCATTTGCTCGCCGTCTTCTTCTTCTCTTTCTGGGTCCCCACACGTCGTTTCTCTGCTGGTTCCGATAGTGAACCAGCGCTCACTTTCGCGTCGCGCTTGCGCAAATGTGCGCGGAACATGCATGGTACGCACAACACGAGGTAACATATATGACGTCACGGACGGAAGACATAAATGTGCGGTAGTTTTCTGCTACCTCACACCCTCTCCTTACTTCGGGTGGCGATGACGGACAGTAACTTTCCCGGCTTTGGTCACCTTGACCTGGAAAGCATGGCCTTCCACCTCCATCAGGTACTTGGTCCCGTTAATGGTGTTGCGCCGCACCGCCACCTCGACGCTGTCCAGGACGTCTTGGGGAAGCAATCCCCCCGTTCCCTCTACCCGTCAGCTCTCCGGGGCCATCACCCAGTCAATGGTGAAAAGCGGCAGGTCGTTGAGCCCAGCGTCTTCGAGGGTGAGTGTATTTAGCACCTCCTCAACGGCGTCGTCTGACAGCCATCCCGGGTCCATACTTAGGTCTCTCCAGGGGTCCATGGCGGGTAGGGGTACGCTTCCACTAGAGTCGGGGGTGTCCTCAGGTGGTTCGTAGATGTCGGTGTTCCTACTATCATCGGAGTGGTATCCGTCAGGATACAGGTATTGACGGCTGTGCCCCTCCGGATCGAACAGGATGCGGCCTTCTGCTTCGGACATCTTCTCGCTATAATAAGATGGGGGCGTTAGTATTATTTGCATCGCCCTACCTACAGTGCGGCTTGTTGGGGGGGTCTGAAGGACTTGACACAGTGATGGGGAAGGTGGACTTGGTTCTAGGGCAAGAGTGGTGTCTGGGTGGTCCTCGTCGGGGTCAGTGACGAACGGCTTCAGATCTGCTAGGCTAGCCATCCGACGCCGATTTGTCTCCATATGTTGGAGGCGTACCACATTCGGGGAGACGAATTTCTTCACGACGTAGGGTCCGTCGAACTTTGGCGCCAACTTTGCTGCAAATCCTTCGGCGGCGTTAGACAAGACGTGATGTTTGGCCCATACCTGAGTGCCCACGGTTGGTCGCCAGTCTCGGTGGCGTAGGTTGTATTGTCTTGCCTGGTCTTGGGACGCCCTTTGTACATTCTGTTGCACTGCCTCGAAAACCTTTCGTAGCTCGGTGGCGCGTGTCTCGGGAGTTGTCTCTATTCTTCCACTTCCCGGGGTAACCTGGTCGTATAGTGCGTTCGGCAGACGGGGTTCGCGTCCTTGGACTAGGAACGCTGGGCTGAATCCGGTCGTGTCCGAAGCGCTGGTATTTATGGCCAACATTATCTCCGGGAGTAATTCATCCCACGAGCTCTGGTGTCCCTCGATGTACTGGGCCAGCATGGTCTTTATCGTCCGATTTGCTCTCTCCGTCGGGTTCTGTTGGGGGCTGTAGGGGGCGGTGTGTTGTAGCTCCATCCCGAGTTTCTCGCAGAATCGGGGAAAAGATCTGCTCGTAAACTGGGTCCCGTTGTCACAAACGAAACACCGCGGTGTCCCGAAGCGACAAAGGATCCGTTCTCGGAAGGCTCGTTCCAAGTGGGCAGTCGTAGCTTTGCGCAGCGGGACTAACTCCACCCATTTAGAGAATAAGTCGAAGAACACCAGGAGCATGGTGTTTCCGTGTTTCGAGCGTGGCAGGGGACCAATGTAATCCGAGCGGACAGTCCCGAAGGGTTCCGCTACTTGTCTGGTCAACATCTTCCCCGCAGGCTTCATCTGGCTCACCTTGTACGCCTGGTATTTGGTACATCGTCGTACGTATCGGGTTACGTCTCGAAACAAGCCGGGCCAGTAATACCGTTGCGTTACTCGACTCGTATTAGCCTGGGGGTGTGTGTAAGCCTGGGTGTGCCTGTGGGTGTATGTGGATGCCTGTGCGGGTGTGCTTGAGTGTGTGTGCAGGTGTGTGTGTGTATGTGCTTGTGTGTGTGTGCGGGTGTCGATGCCTGGGTGTTCGTTTGTGTAGGTATATTCCTGAGTGTTCGTCGACTTGGCGCTGCCACTGTCACTGGTCAACCCCTTGTTGTTGTTGTTGTCCGAGCTGCTGTGGCGCGCTGCTATTGCCGGCTGTAGTTGTTGTTGTTGCAGTGGCTGCTGTGGTGCGCTGCTATTGCAGACTGTGGTTGTTGTTGTTGCAGTGGCTGCTGTGGCGCGCTGTTGTTGCCGGCTGTGGTTGTTGTTGTTGCAGTGGCTGCTGTGGTGCGCTGCTATTGCAGACTGTGGTTGTTGTTGTTGCAGTGGCTGCTGTGGCGCGCTGCTGTTGCCGGCTGTGGTTGTTGGTGTTGCAGTGGCTGCTGTGGTGCGCTGCTATTGCAGACTGTGGTTGTTGTTGCGGTGGCTGCTGTGGTTGCTACTGCTGTTGTTGTTGTTGTTGCTGTCACTACCGTCGCGGGAACTTTTGGAACTTTTTCTCGGTGCCGTAGGTTGTATTGTCTTGCCTGGTCTTGGGACGCCCTTTGTACATTCTGTTGCACTGCCTCGAAAACCTTTCGTAGCTCGGTGGCGCGTGTCTCGGGAGTTGTCTCTATTCTTCCACTTCCCGGGGTAACCTGGTCGTATAGTGCGTTCGGCAGACGGGGTTTGCGTCCTTGGACTAAGAATGCTGGGCTGAATCCGGTCGTGTCCGAAGCGCTGGTATTTATGGCCAACATTATCTCCGGGAGCAATTCATCCCACGAGCTCTGGTGTCCCTCGATGTACTGGGCCAGCATGGTCCTTATCGTCCGATTTGCTCTCTCCGTCGGGTTCTGTTGGGGGCTGTAGGGGGCGGTGTGTTGTAGCTCCATCCCGAGTTTCTCGCAGAATCGGTGAAAAGATCTGCTCGTAAACTGGGTCCCGTTGTCACAAACGAAACACCGCGGTGTCCCGAAGCGACAAAGGATCCGTTCTCGGAAGGCTCGTTCCAAGTGGGCAGTCGTAGCTTTGCGCAGCGGGACTAACTCCACCCATTTAGAGAATAAGTCGAAGAACACCAGGAGCATGGTGTTTTCGTGTTTCGACTGTGGCAGGGGACCAATGAAATCCGAGCAGACAGTCCCGAAGGGTTCCGCTACTTGTCTGGTCAACATCTTCCCCGCAGGCTTCATCTGGCTCACCTTGTACGCCTGGTATTTGGTACATCGTCGTACGTATCGGGTAACGTGTCGAAACAAGCCGGGCCAGCAATACCGTTGCGTTACTCGACTTGCTGTCTTCCGTATTCCCAGGTGACCAGCGGTGGGGTTGTCGTGACAATCCTTCAGGACGCGGGAGCGCTGGTCCGATGCTACGCATAGCTTCCAGGGGACGTAGTCCTCTTCCCTGGGGCGATGACCTAGGTGTCGGTACACGTGACCGTTCTGCAGCGTATAGTCCGGGTGATTCTTGGGGCACTCCTCGATGCGCTTTGTCAATTTGAGGAGCCATGGGCACGTGATGGTTTCGGTTAGTACCGTCTGTAGTACTTCTTCCAGGGGTTGCCTCGACAGCGCATCAGCCACGACATTTAACTTCCCCCGACGGTAGTGCATGTCGAATTGGTATTGCTGCAATTCCAGGGCCCACCTCGCAATTCGGCCAGTCGGGTTGTCAATGCTATTAAGCCACTTAAGGGCTAAGTGGTCTGTGACCACATCGAAACGGTAGCCCTCGAGGAAACATTTCAGCTTGCGGATGGCCCAAACAATCGCTAAACATTCCTTCTCCGTCGCTGAGTAGTTTTCTTCGGGCTTCGACAACCGTCGGCTGACGTACGCTATCACGCGCTCTGCCCCGTCCATTTCTTGTGTCAACACTGCTCCCAACCCAAAGTCACTGGCGTCCGTTTGTAGCACAAACTTGGCCGAGAAATCTGGGCAAGAAAGGATCGGAGCTTTGGTAAGGCGTAGTTTCAGTTCGTGGAACGCGGCCTGTTGTGGTTCACCCCACTCCCATCGTTTGCTCTTCCGGAGCAGTATCGACATCGGTTGCACTACCTTCGCGAAGTTTGACACGAACCTCCGGTACCACGATGCTATCCCCAGGCACCGGCGCAATTCCCGGACGTTGGTTGGGGGAGTTAGTTTTCGGACGGCTGCGATCTTCTCGGGGTCGGTGTGTATCCCTTGTTCGCTGACGACGTGGCCTAGATAAGCAATGCTTTTGCGGAAGAACTTGCACTTGGCTTTGTTCATGCGCAGATTTGCTTCGCGTAGACGGCGAAGAACTTCCTGAAGGTTCCGGAGGTGGTCGTCTAAATCCGAGCCCGTGATGATGATGTCGTCGAGATACGCGAAGGCATGTGGTTCCATGTCGGGGCCTATGACTCCATCGAGTGCTCTTTGGAACGTGGCTGGTGCGGAGTGTAAGCCAAAAGGCATGACCTTCCAGTGGAAAAGGCCACGTCCCGGCACCGTGAACGCCGTGTATTGACGGCTGTTGCGTGCCATGGGGATCTGCCAGTACCCACTCTTCAGATCCAATGTGGTAATGTATTTCGCGTTACGAAGTCTCTCCAAGATGTGATGAATCCTCGGCAGCGGGTACGCATCCGGAACAGAGCGTGCATTTAGCTGCCGGTAGTCAATGCACATCCGGATGTCTCCTGTCTTCTTTCCTACCAACACAATAGGCGCACTGTGGGGACTCTTCGAAGGCTCGATGCAGTCGTTTTCAGAAGTTCATCTACCTGGTCGTAGATGACCTTCTGCATCGCCGGGTTCTTCGGATAATATCTCTGTTTGATTGGTCTCTCATCGCGCATGGTGATCACGTGCTCCGCGATGTGTGACACGCCCTTCAAACCATCAAACAACGCTAGCTCACGTTCCAGGAACTCCCGTACCCGAGGGTCTGTTTCCACTTCATGGTCGTCTTCCATCTTGCCTGGGTCTGGTAAATCTTGGGCGACTGCGAAATGTTCGCTTCTTTTCCCCGAAGGGGAACGAGGACGTTGGGGTGGTACGCCACCCTCAAGTGGCCCTCGTGAAATATCGCCTTCCTGTCGTACAACCCTTGCTGCTCTTCCTCGTCGACCGGTCTTATCTCCTTATCCTGAGGCAGCTCCGTTGACGCCCTAAAGGTCACCTCACGACTGTAGACAGCTGGTGGCTCACGGGTGCTCGGGTCTTCCTTTAATTGGTCGGATCTCGGGGCTGGTGTGGGTGGTTCCTGGTGGTGTTTTGCTATTTCTGCTCTCGGGGCTGGTGTGGGTGGCTCCGGGTGGTGGTCGGTTGTTCGTACCCTCCGTCGGCCAGTCGGGCTCTGAAGCATCCCGGGCGTCAGCTGCAGTTCCATGGCTCCGAAAGACAGGGTGGCTTCCACCGCGCACAGGAAGTCGATCCCCAGGATGAGCTCATCAATGATCGTAGGTAGCACCAGCAGCGGCAGGTGGACATGCTGCTCCCCGAACTGGCCTTAGTGACGGTGGTACGAGATCCGTCTGCTAGGCTTACTCCCACTTGAATGTCCTGTTGTCCCGTTGCTGTCAACTTTCGTGCGACTGCCTCACTGATGAAACTTCGCGTCGCTCCGGTGTCGATAGTAGCCAGAAAGGGTTTCCCTTCCATTCTCACTCTGGCTACTATCCGCGCGTTCTCTAGTCGTATGGCTCCGTTTATTTCTGTGGCTGGCTGTTCATCGCTCCCTGGTCCGGATTCGAGGAGGGAGGCATTCCGTTTCCCGACGGCTGGGTGCAACACTCAATCGTCCTCACGCCTCGTCGTCCACACTGCCAGCAGTGGAGCACTTGTGGGTTTCTGCAATCCCGGTTGAGATGTCCTGGTTGCCCACAGCGTCGACATGCGGTCTGGACGTCTATCAGTGTGTCCGGTCGGGGTCCGTTGCTGGCTCCGGGGGCACTGTCGCGAAACGGGTTGCGATGTCGAGGTGTCGGGGTGGGAACTTCTGGATTTGCTGTGGCTGGTTTATGCACCGAGTGGGGTCTCGTAGGTGCCTTCATCTGCCCTTCTCTCTCACGGACCATCTCATAATGTGTGGCCAACTGGGTAAGTTGAATCAGGCAACTCACCTCATGACGTCGGATGTACAGCTGGTATTCCGGTAATAAATTCTCGTAGATCCGGTCAAGCTCCCTGTCGCCCGTATACCCGGCACGCTGCATCATAAGCCGCAGCTGTACCATATAGCGCTTGAATGTTTCTCCGTTTCGCTGCAGGTGGGTGCGGATCTGATCTTCCAGCCTCTCGAAGTACCGTGGTGGCAGGTAGAAATCCAAGAACTCCTTTTTGAACCTGGTCCAGGTTTCCCCATACATATGACTGACCCTGAACCAACTCTCGGCTTCCCCAGTCAAGAGCTCCGAAATGGCCAGAGGTAAGCGATTCAGCTCGATTTGATGTGCTGCCGCCCTTTCCTCTACACGCTCAATGAAGCTAAGCGGGTCCGTGGTCCCGTCGAAAGTTATGCCCAGCGGTGAACCTTCTCCGCCAGCATTCCATATGAGGCTTCTGGTCTGGTGCCTGTGGTGACTTGCGGCGAGCTGTGCCGGGGTCGCAGAGGTGATCGTCCTGCTAATCGTGTCGGGTCGGGTCTGGGGACAGCTCCATCGGTGTTAGTCACCACTATCTGGGGTTGGGCTGGGGCTACCGGGTTGGTATCGGAAAGTGAAGGACTCCTTGAGCGTTGTTTCCTTTCCGGATCAGCTGGTGAGCTGTCTCGGTATTTCGCCTCTAGCTCTGAGAAGCGTGCTAGCAAGGTGTCTGGGTGTTCGCTCAGAGATACGAAGCCCGCTACGCGACTGCGTAGCTCAGTCACCGTGCCCTCGGCGTCGAGCCCGAACTCGCTGGCCATGGACATGAGTTCGTCCTTCCTGCGGTAGTAAATCCAGCTGACATTTACCATGATGTTATCTACTGTGGAAAAATTTAAATTTTTTTTTTTATTTTTTTTTTCGATAAATTTTATTTATTATTATCCTTCGGCAGGATTATAAAAAAAAATTTATTTATTGTTATCCTTCGAGAGGATCTGTAGATTATTATTATCCTTTGAGAGGATCTGTGGATTATTATTGATTATTATCCTTCGAGAGGATCTGTAGATTTTTATTTATTTTTATCTTTCGAGAGGATCTGTAGATTATTATTATCCTTCGAGAGGATCTGTAGGCTTTATTTATTATTATCCTTCGAGAGGATCGATGCGTCGCACTGTGATGTGTTCACTCGGTGACCGGGTCTTGACTACCTACTCTGGGCTCGCGGTCCGCCTTATATAGCGGCTCAGCTCTGTTGGTTGTCGGCAGCGCAGTCCTTATCAAGCTTGGCAGTGCTGCCCTTATTAGGCGTCAGCAGCGCTGCGCTTATTGGGCGTCGGCAGCCTCCGTCGCCCACGGCTGCGGAGGCAACAAAACGTAGACTGCTGCGGCAAAGGGGGGGTCGGGCGCTGAGGGGTTTTCAAGGGACTTGCAAGGGGGTGAAAAGACTATAAATATACATTTTGAGGGTTTTGACAACAAAAGGACAGAAAACAAGGACACAAATATCACAGAAATACACAAGGAGGGCGACCCAGGACTCCCCAGGTACTATGCGGTGGTGGGTCTTTAAGCCACAATGATGTTGTGCTCACAAAAAGTGTTTCCAGTGTCCCTGCTCGGGCGCCATCTGTAACGACGTAAATCTGGGGCTGGGGTCGGCGTCTCAGTCGCGCCAGGGTCGCTTACAGAATATTTATAAGTTGCTGGGACACTGGAGGAGCTGTACCGGGGCATACCCAGGGGTAGGGTCAATAGAGGAGGGCGTAGGTGAAGAGAGAAGGGAGTCGTGAGCATGCCTTACGCGCTGGCGACGATTTGGGAGTCACTCGAAGGAGTAGGCTGGTTAGTCCAGAGTATTACTCGGAGAACTAACCAACCGTTCCCCGAATGGCTCTTCGTCGCCGACCAGAGCGTCGAGTGTGGTTCTGTGGGCACGGGAGGGTGAGAGTTAAACAGCTAGCTGGTCAGGCTGAGGGTAAGACCCGGAAGCCTGTGCACCAACTGCCTAATCCCATCCACCCGCGCCTATCACCGGCCGCGTCCTTGAGAATCTCTCGGACGCGTATGAGAGATGCGAGTGAGAGGATTCGTCGCGCACAGAGTAAGACTCGGAATGCGTACTCGTCCCCCCACACGATCTCCCACAACGGCAATGTCTGGGTATTACCCACTTGTCGCTACACGTGGAACATACTCAAGAGGCAGGCGTCGCAGAATCTAGAGTAAGACTCGGAAGATTCGCTAACATACCCCTCAAGTCTGCCCCACGTGGGCCATTTGGTGAGGCGCACCTAACCACCATTTCTCCACCCGTCGCTACCCATGGGACCCACCCAAGAAGCAGGCGTCGCAGAATCTAGAGTAAAACTCGGAGGATTCGCTTGCGTACTCCTCAGGTCTGCCCCACGGGAGCCACAGGATGAGGTGCTCACTAGCTGAAAAGGGGTAGAGGGGAATAAATAGAATACACAAACACTTCTACGTTTAAATATTTATTTATTTTTTTATTTAACAATTATCACTAAACATGGCCCTAGACCGCACCAAATCTACATGTAGTTGCCTGAGCAACCGTTTTTTTTGGCCCATCGCAGATGGCTGACACTTACCCCAATCTGTGTGTAAATGTACGAACGGTGTGTGTGCTTGTGTGTGTGGATGTGTAAGCCTGTGTGTCGATGCCGGGTGTGTGTGTGTATTAGCCTGGGGGTGTGTGTAAGCCTGGGTGTGCCTGTGGGTGTGTGTGGATGCCTGTGCGGGTGTGCTTGAGTGTGTGTGCCGGTGTGTGTGTGTATGTGCCTGTGCGTGTGTGCGGGTGTCGATGCCTGGGTGTACGTAAGCCTGGGTGTGCGTGTGTGTGTGCGTAAGCCTGGGTATGCGTGTGTGCCTGTGTGGGTGTGCGTAAGCCTGGGTGTGCCTGTGGGTGTGTATGGATGCCTGTGAGGGTGTGCTTGAGTGTGTGTGCCGGTGTGTGTGCGTATGCCTGTGCGGGTGTGCTTGAGTGTGTGTGCCGGTGTGTGTGTGTATGTGCCTAAGCCTGGGTATGCGTGTGTGCCTGTGTGTGTGTGCGTAAGCCTGGGTGTGCCTGTGGGTGTATGTGGATGCCTGTGCGGGTGTGCTTGAGTGTGTGTGCAGGTGTGTGTGTGTATGTGCCTGTGTGTGTGTGCGGGTGTCGATGCCTGGGTGTACGTTTGTGTAGGTATATTCCTGAGTGTGCGTCGACTTGGCGCTGCCACTGTGACTGGTCAACCCCTTGTTGTTGTTGTTGTCCGAGCTGCTGTGGCGCGCTGCTATTGCCGGCTGTAGTTGTTGTTGTTGCAGTGGCTGCTGTGGTGCGCTGCTATTGCAGACTGTGGTTGTTGTTGTTGCAGTGGCTGCTGTGGCGCGCTGTTGTTGCCGGCTGTGGTTGTTTTTGTTGCAGTGGCTGCTGTGGTGCGCTGCTATTGCAGAATGTGGTTGTTGTTGTTGCAGTGGCTGCTGTGGCGCGCTGCTGTTGCCGGCTGTGGTTGTTGTTGTTGCAGTGGCTGCTGTGGTGCGCTGCTATTGCAGACTGTGGTTGTTGTTGCGGTGGCTGCTGTGGTTGCTACTGCTGTTGTTGTTGTTGTTGCTGTCACTACCGTCGCGGGAACTTTTGACTTTCACGTTTAACATCAAAATCAAGACTCCCGATCGCAAATATGCAAATCATTTGCTCGCCGTCTTCTTCTTCTCTTTTCTGGGTCCCCACACGTCGTTTCTCTGCTGGTTCCGATAGTGAACCAGCGCTCACTTTCGCGTCGCGCTTGCGCAAATGTGCGCGGAACATGCATGGTACGCACAACACGAGGTAACATATATGACGTCACGGACGGAAGACATAAATGTGCGGTAGCTTTCTGCTACCTCACAAGAGATGTGGCCTGTAGAAAGTTTCAGCAAACTCTTTATAGTAGTGGTGCTTGAGGCGGCTTCTGATCAAAATACCAGTTCCACCGTGTGCCTTACCATCGGGATGATTTGTACCGTAGAATAAGTTTCCACTTATTTTAAAGTTATATTTGTTTGTAAGGTGAGTTTCGAAAAGTAGCTTTACGTCGATGTGCTTATCGAGTAGGAATTGAGCTAATTCAAGCTTATGCTGTGAGACGCCATTAGCGTTCCACGTAGATATTCGTATCTCAGCCATTGATTATTTTGACTGTTGTGATACAAGCATTTGTATCAAGAGATTTTGATTACGCATTAGTTCTTGCACAGTTGTTTTCATGAATGACTTAAACTCGTTAATGCTCTGCTGCAGGGTACATATGAGTGCTTCGAAGTTGCTTTGTTGCTGTTCCTGTGCAGCGTTTGTGCTCACTTGTGTTGGTTGTAAGTACAGTGTGTTAGAGGCAGGAAGAGCCAGTCCAGATCTTAGGGCGCTTGCATAAGTTGCGTTATTGGTTGAGAACTCGGGGCCAAGTGAGGATCTGGCTGCAGATGAAAAGAAGTCGTCTGGGTTGTGTTTCGATGGAGTGAAGGTAGTCGGTGCGTGTTGCGAGCGTACAGTGGTAACGCGCTGATGGATACGGTTTTTAAGTTCCTTGTAGACTTGGCAGCCTCTGTAGTTGGCTGTGTGCTTGCCTTCGCAGTTGTTGCAGACTTTTTTGCTAGAGTCTTCTTTACTTGCTAGGCAACTTGCGGAGTTATGCAGCTCCCCACAGTATACGCATACCGAGCGCAGTGTACAGTAGGCTTTTGTATGGCCGTACTCTTGGCAGTTCATACATTGTACCGGACCGTTTCGTTTGTGCGGTTCTTCTACGGTGATTCTTCGGTGAAGTAAAATCTGAAGTTTGTATATTGAGTGCACCTGGTTTTTTTTAAGCATCTTCGTTTCTGGTTCAAGTTCTATTTTAAAAATTTGTTTCGGCATCCTGTTCCTGTTTAAGATGTTTACCACGGTTTTTGCTCGAAATCCTTTCTCCTGCAGCGCCTGTTTTATTTCTTCTGGTGTTACATCAGGTTCTATGCCTTTTATTACGGCCTGCATGCCCTTGCAGCTTTTTAATTGATACGTATAATAATTCTTTTTTTTTTCGTTTAGATACTTTATGAGAACTCTGTAATTATCTTCCGACTTTGTCTGGACTTTAATTTCTTGAATTTTACCCTGTACGAGAGGAACTATGTAGAAACTATCTTTGCCTATGAGCTCGATAACTTTGTTAACAAAAGCACTAGAGCTTTTCTCGCGTATATATATTGGGGGTGGCTTCGGCTTTTTCGTGACAACCCAAACGGCTTCAGAAGGCAGATCATCTGTGTTTTCTGCCAAGATGTGAAATATATTGCTATTGTATGTAGTATCATTCGAGGGTATATTTAAATTGCTACGGGTCATTTTTGGTTTATTCGTAGAATTTTGCGGACTTAGCTTTCTTTTGATATAAATGTAGCGATCCATACCAGTCTGCGTAGCCGGCTTAACATTTTTTTTTTGCAGTTTGATTTGCTTACGGAAAGTAGGTATCGGTGCAGTTGTGGTTGTACTCGCTGTTGCGGTACCTAGAGAAGGCGCAGCACTTGCAGTCGTTGCTAAGAGAAACGGGGAGCACGAAAACTTTCGGTCGCGTGCTGTGTGCAATACTTCATTTGTCGGGTTGTGTGTTACCGACCGCGCGTGGTCGGATTGCGTTGACTCGATAGATAACAGAGACGGAGACGGTGAGCAAGAACGTTCTCTGGAACGCGCTGTGTAAGAGAGTTCGATTTGCGGGTTGGGGTTAATTGACCACTCGGGCTGCTCTGAAAATACGGAGAAGTACGCGTTGCTCTGCCGACGACGCTCGTCTTGCTCGCGTTGTCGGTGGCCACAATTCTCGCTTTGACTTATTGTCTTAAGCGAGGTGAAAAATTTGTTACTGCCTTTTGTTTTATATGTTATTTTTTGTTCAAAGTCTATTGTTTTGTTTCAATTGCAGATTTTGTGCAGATACATGGCACTTAGCGTCTTTTCGCATAAAATATATATTTCATTAACTTCTTTATCACTGCACTTTTGCGTTTGGGAATTAATTAACCGGACCACGATGAGAAAACACGTCCGCATTCGACGACAGTTGAATCTTGCAAGTGGAATCAGCGTAAACCTGCTGTGCATTTTAAGTTTCTGTCTGACGGATCTGGTGATGGGCGGGACGACTGGGTCTGGACACTTTTCAGATGTGGATGCTCGAGGATCAATTTGTTCCTTGCTCAATGGGACACTAGACCCAACGAAATTGCTTGGCTCAGAACTTGTTCTTTTATGGAGCCCGACCAGACCAGCAAGGATGTTAATTTTGTCCTTGGTCTCGTCAATGGGCATGCTAGGATCTTAAGCAGTCAGAAAATATATAAAAATATATATATACACATATGCCAATAAAAACAGAAAAGTTCGGATCAGTGCACACAAAAAAAAAAAACAAGTGGAAACGTTGCAGTCGGACGCAACCGACTGCAGCATACTCGGTACCAGTATTAAAAACGCTTAAAAAGAGGCCTGATTGCAAAGGGGTACGGATGGGGCAGGGGTTTACGCTGCCTTAAAGATTATCCGATGCAGATGGGGATGCCACCAGCTATCTTCCTTCCAAATTTGGTGACTCTAGCTCAAAGTTTGTAAGAGCTGTGGAAAGGGGGGCTGGGGGCGGTATGGGTGGGTGTGGCATCTAAATTTTTACTGCAGATCTTTGCGAAATGTCAATTGCTATCTTCATACCAAATTTGGTGACTCCAGCTCGAAGTTTGTAAAAGGTGGTGAGAGAGGGGCTGGCGGCGGTATGGGTGGGGGGGGGGGGCATCCAAATTTTTACTTCAGATCTTTTTTAAATGTCAATTGCTGTCTTCATACCAAATTTGGTGACTCTAGCTCGAAGTTTGTAAAAAGTGTGGAAAGGGGGGCTGGGGGCAGTATGGCTGGGCGTGGCATCCAAATTTTTGATGCAGATCTTTGTGGAATGTCAATTGCAATCGTCCTACCAAATTTGGTGACTCTAGCTCGAAGTTTGTAAAAAATAGCGGAAAGGGGGGCTGGGGTGGTATGGGTGGTTGTGGCACCCAAAGTTTTGATGCAGATCTGTGTGGGATGTCAATTGCTATCTTCATACCAAATTTGGTGACTCTAGCTCGAAGATTGTAAAAGGTGTGGAAAGTGGGGAAAGGGGAGCTGGGGGCGGTATGGGTGGGCGTGGCATCCACAGTTTTGATGCAGATCTGTGTGGAATGTCAATTGCTATTTTGAAGTAGGCCGCGTCGGCAACATGATAACGAGCCGTTCAAGGACTACTTGCTCGAGCTGCGGGGTATGATGTACCTCGTGGGGTACAGGGCAGAACAAGAATTGCATAGGGTATACGAGAATTTGGTACCCGAGTACTGTTTGTACATTCGTAGAAGGGACTTCTCCTCTCTGGCGCAGCTAACTCAGATGGCAGCCGAGTACGAGAACGTGAGTCAACAAAGTCGCATGCGCGCAGCACGGAGTAGGACCGGGGGAAGTAGGTATTCGGATGGATTAGCCGGTGAGGTAGCCCCCGCCAAACATTTTAATACTTTCCGCACGCAACCACAGCCAGGGTCAAGCGGTAACGTGGGGAATACGCCACCGCTTGGGTATACGGGAGTGATTTCAAACGGGATGATCAGCCAAGAGCAGTCAAGGGCTCAAGGCGGGAAGAGGCTATGCTACAACTGTTCGCAAGAGGGTCATTTTGCCAAGGAGTGCCCCAATCCCCGGGTACAGTTTTGTCGGCAGTGTGGGGCCAAGGCGGTCAATACCAGCCACTGTTGTCAGCAGTCAAGGACGGGAAACGATATGCGGCACCATCCGGGACGGGACCCGATGGGGGCCGACGTGAACCAGTCCCGAACCTAGAATACCCTTTAAGAGTGGAAGACGGGCGGATAGTCGCTACTGTAAGAGTCGGGGACCAAGTAGCGACTGCGACAGTATATACAGGGGCGACTAGGAGTTTTATTAGTGAGGAGTTTTCCCGCAAGGTGATAACCGGGGACGAGATGCTGGACGCCTGCGCGAAAATTTGCCTAGCCGATGGGTCCACCTTAGAGGTAAAAAAGCTATTGAGGGTAAAAGTTGGTCTAGCGGGGACAGAGGTCACGGTGAGTATGCTCGTGATGCCCTCGATGCTAGACAACATTATACTAGGGATAGACTTTTTGTGCCGGGTGGGGACGACCATCGAATGTGGCAAGGCTAGGTTAATTTTGGAAGCTGTGGAAGTACCAGATATAGAGGAGGAGCAGGTCCTAATGGAACGTGAGCCAGTTGTGAGCAAACCGGAGGAGGACGGCGGATCAAGGCAGGAGAAGGATGCCCCTGGGGCACCTCAGCCCAGCATCGCCGTGGGAACGGTTCGAGGAGACAGCGTGGACGCGACAACGGCAGGAGTACAACGGTTCGGCGAGGTAGGAGGGTGCGTCATACCCGGCCCCGCAATAACACCGGTGGAAAGCGTCGAAACCAGGGAAAACGAGTGGCCAGAGGACTTGGAACCAGAGATAAAGGAAACATTGAAAGCGGAATTGGCCCTCTTTGACGAGCTGCAAGGGGTGTCACACGTAGCTGAGCACCGGATCATCATGAGGGACGACAAGCCGATTAAGCAGAGCAAAAACCCTGCGATGCAACAGGTGATCAACGAACAGGTAGACGAACTGCTGCGAGCCGACGCGATAGAGCCCTCCCGCAGCCCGCACAGTGCCTCGATTGTGCTAGTTAAAAAGAAAACAGGCGAGTGGCGGATGTGCATCGACTATAGGCAACTCAATGCACATTCCTTGCCAGATGCATACCCCGTACCCAGGATTAATCACATTTTGGAGCGATTGAGACACGCGCGATACATCTCCACGCTCGACCTCAAGCACGGTTACTGGCAAATTCCCATGGCTGCGGATAGTCGGGAGTGTACATCATTTACGGTACCCGGTAGAGGCTTATTCCAGTGGCGCGTAATGCCTTTCGGTTTGCACTCGGCGTGTGCAACATTCCAACGAGCTTTGGATACGGTTATCGGACCAGATATGGAGCCACATGCATTTGCCTATCTGGACGACATAATAGTAATCGGAGCGACAAAGGAGCAGCACGTGACAAATTTGAAGGAAGTCTTCAGGCGTTTGAGAGCGGCCAACTTGAAGCTGAATCGTAAGAAGTGTCTGTTTTTTCATAAGGAGCTGATATACTGGGACACCTAGTGAGCGGCGACGGGATCAAAACCGACCCCGCCAAAGTAGAAGCGATCCAGAACTTGAAGGCCCCAACCAATTGTAAGGAGTTGCGACGTAGCCTGGGCATGGCCTCCTGGTATCGACGATTCGTGCCGAATTTCGCTACAGTGGTGCAACCGATCACAGCTTTATTAAAAAATCTAGGAAATGGTCATGGGGAGAGGAACAACAGGCAGCGCTAGAGACCCTCAAACATAGCTTGACGACCGCACCGGTCCTGGCCTGTCCGGATTTTGCAGAAAAATTTGTCCTGCATACGGACGCCAGAGATTTTGGTCTCGGAGCGGTACTCACACAGACGATCGATCAACAGGAGCGCGTGATAGCTTACACGAGTCGGAAACTGAATAAGGCTGAAGAAAATTATTCAGCGACCGAGAAGGAGTGTCTGGCTATAGTATGGTCAATCCGGAAGATGAGATGCTACCTGGAAGGATATAGGTTCGAGGTAGTAACCGACCATATGGCTTTGAAATGGTTGAATTCAATCGAGAGCCCGTCGGGAGGATAGCGCGCTGGGCACTGGAGCTGCAGCAGTACCAATTTGACGTACGGTACAGACGAGGGAAGCTCAACGTAGTAGCGGACGCCTTATCCCGGCAACCCGTGGAGAACTTTCAACAAGCGGTACAGGAAAAATCGTCCGGCAAGTGGATCGAGAGGATGAAAGAAAAGATGGCTAAAGACCCAGTGAAATACGCCGATTATATGGAAGAGAACGGTCAACTCTATAGACACCTCGGACACCGTGCGGATGACGACGACTACATCCCCTGGAAGCTGTTCATCGATGAGGAGCAGAGGAAACGATTGTTGTTGGAGTGCCACGACGCACCAACGGCCGGGCACCAAGGAGTACGGAAGACGATAATGCGTCTGGCACAACGCTACTACTGGCCTGGAATGTTCCGAGATGCGGTGAAGTACGTTAAGTACTGCGAATCGTGCCAGAGGTTTAAGACGGAACAAGTAAAGCCGGCTGGACAGATGTTGACGCGACAGGTGGCCGAGCCCATGGCTGTACTATGCGCCGACTTTGTAGGGCCCTTACCGCGCTCGAAACACGGGAACACGATGCTCCTGGTATTCCACGACGCGTTTTCAAAATGGGTGGAGCTGGTCCCCTTGAAGCGAGCGACAGCGGCCCAACTGCAGAAGGCGTTCCGTGAGCGTGTATTATGTCGTTTTGGCATACCCAGAAAGTTTGTATGCGACAACGGTGTACAGTTTACGAGCCGAAATTTTTAGGTCGTTTTTGAACTCGTTGGGCGTGGAATTGTAGCACACTGCCCCATATTGTCCACAAGAAAACCCGACAGAAAGGACCAATCGTACAGTAAAGACGATGATCGCGCAGTTTATAACAGGTCACCAAAGTTCGTGGGACGAATTGTTACCGGAAATTTCGTTGGCGGTTAACTCCAGTGTGGCACTCTACAGGATTTTCACCGGCTTTTCTGATGCAGGGGAGAGAGCCCCGCTTACCAGCTTCCTTGTACGACGAGAAGACACCCGGATCCGGAAGCATGCCGCAAGCACCAGAAGACCGGGCAAGAAGATTAAAGGAAGTTTTCAGTATCGTCCAGACAAATTTACAGAGAGCGTCGAACGACCAAGGGAGGAACTATAACCTCAGGAGAAGAGAATGGCGACCAGGACTCAATACGTTGGTGCTATTAAGAGCGCACCAACTCTCTAAAGCCAGTGAAGGTTTCGTGGCAAAACTCGCTCCCAAGTTCGATGGCCCATACCTCGTGAAAAAGTTCGTATCACCGAATATCGTGCGATTGGTAAAAGAAGGACAAAGAAAGAGCAAAATCGCCAGCATTGCGCAACTGAAGCCATTCTATGAAGAGGGAGAGGAGCACGGAGAAGATGACCAGCCCGACCGAGCGTCTGACAAAGATCAGACTTGTCACAGTTTTAATTAATCCCTTTATTCTCTTTTTATTAACACTAACCAAATTTGAATTCATAAATTAAGACTAACCGAATGTGTTTATAAACCCACAGAATACCCAAGATGAGCGGACAACTCCCATACGTGATCAGCAGCGGTGACGAGGAGGATAGCGAGGGCACCACCGAGGGTCTCGAACGAGAGCAGCGCAACCCGGCTACTTCGACGTACAGGCACACGCTGCACCACCACCGAAAAGAGACCGCCTGCGTCGTGGAGGGCGGAATCATTTTTATGACGGTGGAGACTTCCACAGTGTTCGTGAAAATACCAGGCTTCCGAGCACTGAGCCCGGATGCCGAGGAAGCCGCGCCACAACCCGAACGCCCGGCAACCGATCGGACACCCACCGGTGGAGCTCAGCGTGGCAGCAGACCCGTTGAAGGAACACCCGCAGCTGGAAGGGGTGTACAAGACATGGCAGGAACGAGCGAGGAGGAGCGAAGAGTGGAGGACGCAGTCCTTCCGCCCAAGGACGTCATCGATTTGTGGTAGGAGGGCCTGGAATCCGTAGTGGCCGAATTAGAGTCGGCGAGGATGATAGAGTCGCCAACCCAGGGGCAGATATTACCGCCACAAACGTGGGCGATACGCCCCGCCAATTGGGCAGTCTTCCCGGACGAGGACGAACTTACCGACGCCGCGGTCGCGGCCATATCAGAGGCGTTGGCAAACTGCACGTCGAGAGCCCGGTGGTCCAGGTTTAAGGTGGAGGTGGACGGAGAGACGCACGGCGTGACAAGGAACGCATTCGGGCACGTAACTGTCACGCTACCCAAGAAAGGAGGGGTGTGAAGTAGGCCGCGTCGGCCCCTTCACAAATAGTTAAACCATATTATATTTATAGTTTAAAGTCGCAAAGGAGCGCATTGTTGATTTAGTTTACAAAGAGTTATAGTTATTAGTTATTTGATTTATTTTTATTTATCATAGTATATTTATAGTTTAAAGTCGCAAAGGAGCGCATTGTTGGTTTAGTTTCCATTTTTGTATTATATTTATAATTTTCAAGTCGCAAGAAGCGCATGGGTTGTTCAAGCTGCAGGTATAGTTTTGTTAGACGCAAGGAGTGCGCAGTATTTATATTTAATAAACGCAAGGAACGAGAGTATTTAGATTTATTGGAGTTACACACTTCTGATTGACGCTTAAGAATTTAAATATAACCGCCCCAAAACGCAGAGTCGCTAGATGCAGCGCGCCAGCTGCGATCACCAAATCCACCACGGTCACGAGCAAGTGTGGGGAGCGACAAAATCTGCAACTTGGGCCGAAGCCGAAGCGTGGGCGAGGGAGTTGCGATTTATGTACGAAAGTGAGCGGACGTGTACGTGCTTAAAAGTAGTTAACGAGTTAGTAGCAAAAATATAGAGTTTAGTAAAGATAAGGTAAGAGGGAATAGTTCGCGGTAGTTCATATATATAAGTATGTATATGCAGTTAGGTTTAGGCTTTCTTGTGCATATAACCTTTTATAGGAATTGAATAAATTGGTCGCCGGTAAGTCCGTGACCCAGTGGAGTGCAATTGCTGTGTGTTTTCTTACGTTCTATTTCTTTTCTTTGGTTTTCGTGAACGCGCGTACGCGAGTCAAGCTGAGTCGCCTTATACTCTGGCTGCTGAGTGTGCCGGCTGTTGCGTTGGTGTCGACGCAAGTGTTTCCCCTTCCAACTTGTAAAACCGCGCGCGTTATAGTCCCACCAAAAAAATATATAAATATTCTTGTGTGGTGTACCTGGCCAGACTGAGTTTATACCCCGGCTAAATTACTCCTTTACAAGTGGCGCCCGAGCAGGGACTCTAAAGTGCAAAGGTGTGGTATAATCTGGTATTAAAGCCCCAGAAATATCACCAACAAGTGTGGAAGGAAAAGTGCGTAAAGTGAAGTGCGGGTATACCCGACGATACCCTGCTTTACAAGTGGCCAACGAGAACGGTTTTCAAGCGTGGTTTTGTGCAATCGTCGCGGCACAACGAAAGTGACGGCGTAAGGCAAGTGCAGATAAGAATAACTGTTCGCGTTCGAGAAGCATGCCTTAGAAACGTTTGCGGCGCAACGAAGTTGACGGTGGAAGAAGACACACCGATCAAACTAGCGGTTCGCGTTCGAGGCTGTGCATACGTGAACACCTGCGGCGCAACGAAAGTGTCGGCAAAGTGTGTGAGCGGTCAATGAACGGCGTGACAGTAGCTGGTACAGGCCGCTGCAAAGGTCGTGGTGTTGTCGCACAGTGGGCTTCGACCGCGAAATAAAAAAATTGACTATTATTTCGAGTGCGGAGTTGTCCCATCGGTTCGGGTCGAGTATCGGACTTACGTGAATTCGCCGTACAGTGGGCCTCGACCGTGTAAACGTACAGTGGGAAAAAAAAATTAAAGGAATTTAAAAAAAAAAATGAATAAAAATACGAATAAAATAAATATAATAAAATAAACAGTGACCAATTAACAGGAAAATTTTTATTACACTTAAAAAAACAAAACAATGAAAATATAAGTAAAATAAAATTAATTTCGCAATAAAATAATATAATCGCAATAAACAATGACCAGTTAAAAAAAAAAGGGGGGGGAAAATTTATTACACTGCAAAAAAAAAATATATATAATATTCGTTATACCGTGGAAAAATTTTTTTTTTTTTATTTCGTAATAAAATGAATAACCGCGACAGACAGTGATAAGTTAAAAGGTTTTTTTTTTACACCGGGAAAAATTCGGGAGAAAAAAATTTTTTTATTTAATTTCGTAACAAAACGGTAACCGTGATAAACAGCACCAGATCAAGGGTGCAAATTTTCGCGAAGCGGAACATATACGGCTCGAGAATGAATTTTTTTTTTTTTGTTTGGCTTCCGCTCGTTTTTTTTTTGATAAAATGGATAAACCCAAGACTATCGATTCCACCCGAGTGGAGGTCGTAGAAAGCAGCAACCCTGGTGTGGGTGTGCAATGGGTCTACCACTGCCATAAGAAGGATCTAGAGGATATCGTCCGGGAGCTCGGATTGGAAAAGTGTGCCACGGTAACTGACTACCGGAAGCTGGTATGTACTTTTATAAGGCAAGGTGGTCATACCACCGATAAACGGGCCCAGTTAGCGGAATGGGAGTTGCGGTTCGCAAAGATCCCAGTGTCGCCTACCCGGACTGCCGCTTCTTTTGGAGGAATACGACCCAGGCAGAAATCTGAATCAGATGCGGCAATCCCATCAATACAGACCGGTGGCACGGAACATTTGCTTCCACCCTCTAACAGTACGATTTATAATGAATTTTCTCCACAGAATACAGCATGTATCCCCGATATACGAGTAGGTTCACCTCTGGCATCCGGGGAAGATACCCCGGTGAGACAGGTGAACCCCCATCTTAATTCTAATGATACCTATAGTACCCCTAGGAACGGGATGGTCGTCCCCGAACTAGTCCGGAAGTGGGGTATCCTGTTCAATGGGTGCACCGACCCATTAGGTTTCCTGGAAGCAATTGAGGACAGGGCGTTGTCATACGACATAGGCTTAGACCGGTTGCCGAGGGCAATGAGCGAGGCTCTAACGGGTAAGGCCGCGCGGTGGCTATCAATAAGTAGGCTAAGGGACAAGACTTGGGCGACATTTAAAGCCGAGTTCTTGGAGTTCTTTCTACCGCCCCAGTATGTCGACAGGTTAGAAGACAGTATCCGGGCACGACGGCAACATGATAACGAGCCGTTCAAGGACTACTTGCTCGTGCTGCGGGGTATGATGTACCACGCGGGGTACAGGGCAGAACAAGAATTGCATAGGGTATACGAGAATTTGGTACCCGAGTACTGTTTGTACATTCGTAGAAGGGACTTCTCCTCTCTGGCGCAGCTAACTCAGATGGCAGCCGAGTACGAGAACGTGAGTCAACAAAGTCGCATGCGCGCAGCACGGAGTAGGACCGGGGGAAGTAGGTATTCGGATGGATTAGCCGGTGAGGTAGCCCCCGCCAAACATTTTAATACTTTCCGCACGCAACCACAGCCAGGGTCAAGCGGTAACGTGGGGAATACGCCACCGCTTGGGTATACGGGAGTGATTTCAAACGGGATGATCAGCCAAGAGCAGTCAAGGGCTCAAGGCGGGAAGAGGCTATGCTACAACTGTTCGCAAGAGGGTCATTTTGCCAAGGAGTGCCCCAATCCCCGGGTACAGTTTTGTCGGCAGTGTGGGGCCAAGGCGGTCAATACCAGCCACTGTTGTCAGCAGTCAAGGACGGGAAACGATATGCGGCACCATCCGGGACGGGACCCGATGGGGGCCGACGTGAACCAGTCCCGAACCTAGAATACCCTTTAAGAGTGGAAGACGGGCGGATAGTCGCTACTGTAAGAGTCGGGGACCAAGTAGCGACTGCGACAGTAGATACAGGGGCGACTAGGAGTTTTATTAGTGAGGAGTTTTCCCGCAAGGTGTCCAGCGGGGTCGAGATGCTGGACGCCTGCGCGAAAATTTGCCTAGCCGATGGGTCCACCTTAGAGGTAAAAAAGCTATTGAGGGTAAAAGTTGGTCTAGCGGGGACAGAGGTCACGGTGAGTATGCTCGTGATG
This sequence comes from Scaptomyza flava, assembly GCA_030179655.1. Taxonomy (NCBI): domain Eukaryota; kingdom Metazoa; phylum Arthropoda; class Insecta; order Diptera; family Drosophilidae; genus Scaptomyza; species Scaptomyza flava. Next base: position 39,572,614 of record JARNME010000404.1, on the reverse strand, counting down.
CCCTCGATGCTAGACAACATTATACTAGGGATAGACTTTTTGTGCCGGGTGGGGACGACCATCGAATGTGGCTAGGTTACATCTGGAAGCTGTGGAAGTACCAGATATAGAGGAGGAGCAGGTCCTAATGGAACGTGAGCCAGTTGTGAGCAAACCGGAGGAGGACGGCGGATCAAGGCAGGAGAAGGATGCCCCTGGGGCACCTCAGCCCAGCATCGCCGTGGGAACGGTTCGAGGAGACAGCGTGGACGCGACAACGGCAGGAGTACAACGGTTCGGCGAGGTAGGAGGGTGCGTCATACCCGGCCCCGCAATAAGACCGGTGGAAAGTGTCGAAACCAGGGAAAACGAGTGGTCAGAGGACTTGGAACCAGAGATAAAGGAAACATTGAAAGCGGAATTGGCCCTCTTTGACGAGCTGCAAGGGGTGTCACATGTAGCTGAGCACCGGATCATCATGAGGGACGACAAGCCGATTAAGCAGAGGTACTACCCTAAAAACCCTGCGATGCAACAGGTGATCAACGAACAGGTAGACGAACTGCTGCGAGCCGACGTGATAGAGCCCTCCCGCAGCCCGCACAGTGCCCCGATTGTGCTAGTTAAAAAGAAAACAGGCGAGTGGCGGATGTGCATCGACTATAGGCAACTCAATGAACATTCCTTGCCAGATGCATACCCCGTACCCAGGATTAATCACATTTTGGAGCGATTGAGACACGCGCGATACATCTCCACGCTAGACCTCAAGCACGGTTACTGGCAAATTCCCATGGCTGCGGATAGTCGGGAGTGTACAGCATTTACGGTACCCGGTAGAGGCTTATTCCAGTGGCGCGTAATGCCTTTCGGCTTGCACTCGGCGTGTGCAACATTCCAACGAGCTTTGGATACGGTTATCGGACCAGATATGGAGCCACATGCATTTGCCTATCTGGACGACATAATAGTAATCGGAGCGACAAAGGAGCAGCACGTGACAAATTTGAAGGAAGTCTTCAGGCGTTTGAGAGCGGCCAACTTGAAGCTGAATCGTAAGAAGTGTCTGTTTTTTCATAAGGAGCTGATATACCTGGGACACCTAGTGAGCGGCGACGGGATCAAAACCGACCCCGCCAAAGTAGAAGCGATCCAGAACTTGAAGGCCCCAACCAATTGTAAGGAGTTGCGACGTAGCCTGGGCATGGCCTCCTGGTATCGACGATTCGTGCCGAATTTCGCTACAGTGGTGCAACCGATCACAGCTTTATTAAAAAAATCTAGGAAATGGTCATGGGGAGAGGAACAACAGGCAGCGCTAGAGACCCTCAAACATAGCTTGACGACCGCACCGGTCCTGGCCTGTCCGGATTTTGCAGAAAAATTTGTCCTGCATACGGACGCCAGAGATTTTGGTCTCGGAGCGGTACTCACACAGACGATCGATCAACAGGAGCGCGTGATAGCTTACACGAGTCGGAAACTGAATAAGGCTGAAGAAAATTATTCAGCGACCGAGAAGGAGTGTCTGGCTATAGTATGGTCAATCCGGAAGATGAGATGCTACCTGGAAGGATATCGGTTCGAGGTAGTAACCGACCATATGGCTTTGAAATGGTTGAATTCAATCGAGAGCCCGTCGGGGAGGATAGCGCGCTGGGCACTGGAGCTGCAGCAGTACCAATTTGACGTACGGTACAGACGAGGGAAGCTCAACGTAGTAGCGGACGCCTTATCCCGGCAACCCGTGGAGAACTTTCAACAAGCGGTACAGGAAAAATCGTCCGGCAAGTGGATCGAGAGGATGAAAGAAAAGATGGCTAAAGACCCAGTGAAATACGCCGATTATATGGAAGAGAACGGTCAACTCTATAGACACCTTGGACACCGTGCGGATGACGACGACTACATCCCCTGGAAGCTGTTCATCGATGAGGAGCAGAGGAAACGATTGTTGTTGGAGTGCCACGACGCACCAACGGCCGGGCACCAAGGAGTACGGAAGACGATAATGCGTCTGGCACAACGCTACTACTGGCCTGGAATGTTCCGAGATGCGGTGAAGTACGTTAAGTACTGCGAATCGTGCCAGAGGTTTAAGACGGAACAAGTAAAGCCGGCTGGACAGATGTTGACGCGACAGGTGGCCGAGCCCATGGCTGTACTATGCGCCGACTTTTTAGGGCCCTTACCGCGCTCGAAACACGGGAACACGATGCTCCTGGTATTCCACGACGCGTTTTCAAAATGGGTGGAGCTGGTCCCCTTGAAGCGAGCGACAGCGGCCCAACTGCAGAAGGCGTTCCGTGAGCGTGTATTATGTCGTTTTGGCATACCCAGAAAGTTTGTATGCGACAACGGTGTACAGTTTACGAGCCGAAATTTTTAGGTCGTTTTTGAACTCGTTGGGCGTGGAATTGCAGCACACTGCCCCATATTGTCCACAAGAAAACCCGACAGAAAGGACCAATCGTACAGTAAAGACGATGATCGCGCAGTTTATAACAGGTCACCAAAGTTCGTGGGACGAATTGTTACCGGAAATTTCGTTGGCGGTTAACTCCAGTGTGGCACTCTACAGGATTTTCACCGGCTTTTCTGATGCAGGGGAGAGAGCCCCGCTTACCAGCTTCCTTGTACGACGAGAAGACACCCGGATCCGGAAGCATGCCGCAAGCACCAGAAGACCGGGCAAGAAGATTAAAGGAAGTTTTCAGTATCGTCCAGACAAATTTACAGAGAGCGTCGAACGACCAAGGGAGGAACTATAACCTCAGGAGAAGAGAATGGCGACCAGGACTCAATACGTTGGTGCTATTAAGAGCGCACCAACTCTCTAAAGCCAGTGAAGGTTTCGTGGCAAAACTCGCTCCCAAGTTCGATGGCCCATACCTCGTGAAAAAGTTCGTATCACCGAATATCGTGCGATTGGTAAAAGAAGGACAAAGAAAGAGCAAAATCGCCAGCATTGCGCAACTGAAGCCATTCTATGAAGAGGGAGAGGAGCACGGAGAAGATGACCAGCCCGACCGAGCGTCTGACAAAGATCAGACTTGTCACAGTTTTAATTAATCCCTTTATTCTCTTTTATTAACACTAACCAAATTTGAATTCATAAATTAAGACTAACCGAATGTGTTTATAAACCCACAGAATACCCAAGATGAGCGGACAACTCCCATACGTGATCAGCAGCGGTGACGAGGAGGATAGCGAGGGCACCACCGAGGGTCTCGAACGAGAGCAGCGCAACCCGGCTACTTCGACGTACAGGCACACGCTGCACCACCACCGAAAAGAGACCGCCTGCGTCGTGGAGGGCGGAATCATTTTATGACGGTGGAGACTTCCACAGTGTTCGTGAAAATACCAGGCTTCCGAGCACTGAGCCCGGATGCCGAGAAAGCCGCGCCACAACCCGAACGCCCGGCAACCGATCGGACACCCACCGGTGGAGCTCAGCGTGGCAGCAGACCCGTTGAAGGAACACCCGCAGCTGGAAGGGGTGTACAAGACATGGCAGGAACGAGCGAGGAGGAGCGAAGAGTGGAGGACGCAGTCCTTCCGCCCAAGGACGTCATCGATTTGCGGGAGGAGGGCCTGGAATCCGTAGTGGCCGAATTAGAGTCGGCGAGGATGATCGAGTCGCCAACCCAGGGGCAGATATTACCGCCACAAACGTGGGCGATACGCCCCGCCAATTGGGCAGTCTTCCCGGACGAGGACGAACTTACCGACGCCGCGGTCGCGGCCATATCAGAGGCGTTGGCAAACTGCACGTCGAGAGCCCGGTGGTCCAGGTTTAAGGTGGAGGTGGACGGAGAGACGCACGGCGTGACAAGGAACGCATTCGGGCACGTAACTGTCACGCTACCCAAGAAAGGAGGGGTGTGAAGTAGGCCGCGTCGGCCCCTTCACAAATAGTTAAACCATATTATATTTATAGTTTAAAGTCGCAAAGGAACGCATTGTTGATTTAGTTTACAAAGAGTTATAGTTATTAGTTATTTGATTTATTTTTATTTATCATAGTATATTTATAGTTTAAAGTCGCAAAGGAGCGCATTGTTGGTTTAGTTTCCATTTTTGCATTATATTTATAATTTTCAAGTCGCAAGAAGCGCATGGGTTGTTCAAGCTGCAGGTATAGTTTTGTTAGACGCAAGGAGTGCGCAGTATTTATATTTAATAAACGCAAGGAGCGAGAGTATTTAGATTTATTGGAGTTACACACTTTTGATTGACGCTTAAGAATTTAAATATAACCGCCCCAAAACGCAGAGTCGCTAGATGCAGCGCGCCAGCTGCGATCACCAAATCCACCACGGTCACGAGCAAGTGTGGGGAGCGACAAAATCTGCAACTTGGGCCGAAGCCGAAGCGTGGGCGAGGGAGTTGCGATTTATGTACGAAAGTGAGCGGACGTGTACGTGCTTAAAGTAGTTAACGAGTTAGTAGCAAAAATATAGAGTTTAGTAAAGATAAGGTAAGAGGGAATAGTTCGCGGTAGTTCATATATATAAGTATGTATATGCAGTTAGGTTTAGGCTTTCTTGTGCATATAACCTTTTATAGGAATTGAATAAATTGGTCGCCGGTAAGTCCGTGACCCAGTGGAGTGCAATTGCTGTGTGTTTTCTTACGTTCTATTTTTTTTTTTTGGTTTTCGTACACGCGCGTACGCGAGTCAAGCTGAGTCGCCTTACACTCTGGCTGCTGAGTATGCCGGCTGTTGCGTTGGTGTCGACGCAAGCGTTTCCCCTTCCAACTTGTAAAACCGCGCGCGTTATAGTCCCACCAAAAAAAAAAATAAATATTCTTGTCTGGTGTACCTGGCCAGACTGAGTTTATACCCCGGCTAAATTACTCCTTTACACTATCTTCATACCAAATTTGGTGACTCTAGCTAAATGTTTGTAAAAGGTGGGGAAAGGGGGGCGAAATGGGTAGGCGTGGCTCCAAAACTTTTTTGCAGTTCTTTGGGGGTCGCTATCAGCTATCTTAATACCAAATTTGGAGGCTCTGGGTCCACAACTCTGGAAGATACACGCTATCCCGTTTTTGACGAAGCATTGGGGTGGATGGGGGCGGCTAGGGCAGTATCGGTAGGCGTGGCATCCAAACTTTTGATGCAGTTTTTGGGGGGTCGTCATCACCTAACTTGGCACTAAATTTGGTGGCTATAGCTCAAAAAATGTGGGGGATATAGGCTTTTTTGACTTTAAAATGCGGAGGGGCTGGGGGCGGAATGGGTGGGCGTGGCTCCAAAAGTCTTGATGCAGTTTTTTGTTGGTTAATAGTAGCTATCTTCTTACCAAATTTGGTAGGTCTAGCTGTAAGGATGTGCGACGTATGTGGATTTATCGGTTTTGAGTTATTGAATTTATCGATTTGCCAGCCCCCCAGTTATCGTAGAACCCCAATCTTGACACTTTAATTTACTATCCCATAGATAAAGAGAATTGGCAAGTCTCAAGTCTCTAGCTTGAAGGGTGTGGAAAAAAGTTGCGTTCATACAGACGGACAGACGGACAGACACCCTGACGGACATTGCACAAATTCAATATACTCTTTACCTTCGGTATAGAGTATAAACATAGTGGCGCATTGTTAGTTTTGGCTATACCAAGACTATGATAGCCTTCATACAGCCAAATCAATGCTCTCCCCTCTTATTTATGTTTCTGTGCAGTTGTTGGTAATTTTTCGCTCCTATTTTTACTCTTGAGCCTCATTTACTTGTTCGTGTGCGACAACAACAACAATTTGACATGTAGGTACTTGAAAGTGCACGACAGAGACAACAATTGATAGTACGATATGGTCAATTTGTATGGTGGCTATGTCGTTGAATTCTCCGAGCGGGATGAAATTTCATAGTGAACAAACCCGACATGATCTAAGCAATCTGTAGTATTGGCCGGAAATCGTGTTGAAACAGACAGACGGACGGACACGCTGAAATCAATTTCTGAGCTCGTCCTGATCATTTTGATGTATAGTTTATGGGGTCTCCCATCATTCCTTTATGGCGTTACAGATTCATGACAAACTCAATATATCCTGTTTCACATGTGTGAAGGGTATAAAAAAACGTATTTTTTATAAATTCGAATTAGGAATTTCTTTTAAATAAACAACACGATTTATTTAATAACCTCGAATCGATAACAATAAATCACGAGCATATAAAAATAAGAACGTCGGATGCGGAACGAAGTTGCGATGCTAAACGAAGAAACCGTTTAGTATTTGTCGATATCGATCTCGCCGATAGTTTGTATTAGCATACGAATGTTATTACAAAGAACTTGCAATGCTTTGTAAGGAATTATGAATACATGAAGCATGTGGTATTTAATTGTTTTAAGTAGTTGTAATTGTGTTTGTGATCGAACGCCTTATTGAAAATGTATTTATTTATTTGTCTCATTGTGTTGTAGGCGGCTAGACATTATTGTGTTATATTTTGTTATTATTATTTATGTGCATGTGCAAGTCCAGTGTATTGAAAATGGAATATGGAATAATAATAATAATAATAATATGTTAAATTGTAAATAATTTTTTTTTTTATAAAAAGTTCAATAATATTTATGAAGTAGAAGATATGCGCAAATTTCGGAAATGGAAAATTAAAAAAAAAATAAATAAATAAATTATGTGAAAAGTTTATTGGAAAAAAAACAAGTAAAAATAAATTATGTGACAAGTTTATTGAAAAAATAAGTATATATTCCACTTGTTGGAAAAAAGGGTATCACAAACCGGTGGTTACTGACATCTGTTGCTTGAACAGCCAACGATAAGGGCTTGGAGTCAGTGACCAACGTATGTATGTACATATGTGAGTTTGCCGGCATATGCTTGTAAATATGTATGTACGTTCACTTTTCAATGCAAATGCAAATGCAAATATGCCGGCGGAGTTTTTGACGCGATGGAAAAATATTATATACAATTATTTATTATAATATGGAATAAAAATAATAATATGTGATAAGGTAAAGAAATTTTTTTTTTTACTCTATACCGAAGGAATCGGTAGATTCGATTACTCAAAACCGATAAGTCCACATATTTCGCACTTCCTTACAGCTAGAACTACCAAATTTGGTGAGCAGATAGCTACTAGAAACCCCCAAAAAAACTGAATCAACAATTTTTGAGAAATGCCCACCCATTCCGCCCCCAGCCCCACGCATTTTAAAGTAAAAAAAAGCATATATATATCACATTCTTTTAGCTATAGCCACCTTATTTGGTACCCCCTAAAACTGCATCAAAAGTTTGGATGCCACGCCTACTAATAATGACCTAGCCGCCCCCATCCGCTCAAAGCTTCGCCAAAAACGGGAATGCGTGCATATTCGAAAGTTGTGGAGCTAGAGCCACCACCATTTGGTAGGAAGATAGCTGGCAACGAAAGTTTCGGAGCCACGCCCACCCATACCGCCCCCACCTCCTTCTTTCCTAACCTTTTACAGTTTTCGAGCTAGAGTCACCAAATTTGGTATGAAGATAGCATTTGCCATTTCACAAAGATCTGCATCAATAATTTGGATGCCACGCCCACCCATACCGCCTCCAGCCCCCCTCTCAACAATTTAAAAAACTTTGAGCTTGAGTCACCAAATTTGGTATGAAGATAGCAATTGACATTTCACAAAGATCTGAAGTAAAAATTTGGTGCCACACCCACCCATACCGCCCCCAGCCCCATTTTCCCTACCTTTTACAAACTTCGAGATAGAGTCACAAAATTTGGTGTTAAGATAGCAATTGACATTTCACAAAGATCTGCATAAAAAATTTGGATGCCACACCCACCCATACCGCCCCCAGCCCCCCTTTCCACAGCTCTTACAAACTTTGAGCTAGAGTCACCAAATTTGGAAGGAAGATAGCTGGTGGCAACCCCATCTGCATCGGAGAATCTTTAAGGCAGCGTAAACCCCTGCCCCATCCGTACCCCTTTGCAATCAGGCCTCTTTTTAAGCGGTTTTAATACTGGTATCGAGTATGCCGCAGTCGGTTGCGTCCGACTGCAACGTTTCCACTTGTTTTTTTTTTTTTGTGTGCACCGTTCCGAACTTATCTGTTTTTATTGGCATATGTGTATATATATATTTTTATATATTTTCTGACTGCTTAAGATCCTAGCATGCCCATTGACGAGGCCAAGGATAAAAATAACCTCCTTGCCGTTCCTTCCGGGCTCCATAAACGATCTAGTTCCGATCCAAATACATTCGTAGCGTCCAAATCTGCAGAGTGTCCAGATACAGTCCCGCCGCTAATTACTAGATCCGTCGGTCAGAATCTTAAAATGCAGAGAATGTTTACTTGAACCCCATTCTTTTCCGTGACCGATCGTCTCAGTCAGTTTGAGTCTAAATTTGGCTCAAATTCGGACGTGTCACTACACACGCTCAAAGTCAGACAAGAACAGATTCGGACCTTGTGGGACAAAGTCGAGCAGAAGTTCGAGCGCTGATCAAGAGCGCTCTTCGAATCTGTGGGAAACAGCAATGTTACCGACACCGAAATCCTCCATTCGAAATATGACCATTGCTATGGGGCGTACGAGCGTTGTGCATCCATGCTTAGCGAACAAATTGCGAACTCTACGGTTCCAGTCCCAAGTTCAAATAGTGCCTATCAGCCAAGAGGCTGCCGCTTACCGCCTGTTGACACCGAAGTCTTTTCCGGAGACTATTTGAAATGGCCCACGTTCCGGGACATTTTCACAGCGGTGTACATCAACAACCCAAGTCTAGTCCCAGTCGAAAAGCTGTTCCACTTAAATGCAAAAACTAGTGGCGATGCTAAAGCTATCGTGTCAAAATCTCTACTTACGAATGATAGCCTTGCATCAGCTTAGCAAGCACTCGTGAACAGGTTCGAGAACAAAAGACTGTTAGTCAACAGCTAGCTCGAATTCTGTTCAACGTACAACCAATTTCTCACAAGTCTGCAAGGGTGCCTATCGGCTTTAGAACTATCCGATATCTCCACTGTGAATTGGGATTGTCTCCTCTTCATGTGCTCGTCAAAGCTTCCGAAACTCACACTATCGGTGTGGGAACAGTCTCTCCATAGCACTGCAGATATTCCGACTTGGGGTGAGCTGAATAATTTATTGTTAGAGCGGTACTGAACTTTAGAGACAATTGAAGATGTAAGGCCCCAGGTAGCTCCTCAGCTGGCGTTTGAAGCTACAAAAAAAATTCCCTTCCAAAAGAGTGAGCTCCTTTGAAGATAAAGTCACTGCCAAGATTCAGACTTGCAAGCTTTGCGCAAAAGAAAACCATCCAATCCGTACGTGTCCTAAATTTTAACAAATGTCTGTTCAAGAGCGATCCGACACTATAAAGCAGCACAAGCTGTGTTTAAATTATTTCGCCAGGGGTCACCACCTCAAAGATTGCACTAGTGCGCATAATTGCCATACTTGCAAGGGGCGTCATAACACTCTCCTTCATCGTCCGACGAATTGCCAAACAGGTGGTTCTGGAACAGTTTTGGACTTTCAAGTCAATTTACAGTCCACTTCTCACCCACAAACGACGGTCCAAAATTACTTCTCGGCAAGCACACATAGCGTTCTCCTCGTCACGGCTATAATCCAAGTATGTTCTTTGGGAACAAAATATACAGCTCAGACCCCACTTTTTATAAGAGTTCCCAAATAGATGTCCTATTGGGGGCTGATGTCCTTCCCTCAATACTGCTTAAGGGGTCCTATACCAATATTTGTAGTACCCTTTTAGGCCAGGAAACGATCTTTGGCTGGACCATCACGGGTCCTATTTCCAACACTGGCACCAAAGTCATTTCGTCTTTCTCCACTCGAATTTCGCACAGCCAAGAAGTAAGGTTAGAAAAACTTCTCACGCAATTTTGGGAGGTGGAGGATATCCCAGTCAAACTGATAAAGGAGTCCGATGCAGTTTGTGAGAAGTTGTTTCAGCAGACAATCACCAGAAACGAAAGTGGTAGATATGTTGTCACCCTCTCTTTTAAGAATCATGAATCCATCAACTTAGGTCATTCAAGATCTATCACACTGGCTCAGCTCCTTCGCAATGAGAATCGTTTGAATAAGAACTGATCCCTCAAAGAGCAGTACGATAAGGTCCTTCAGAAGTATTCGGACCTTGGTCATATGAGACCAGTCCCCCCTACAAACGGCTCAGCCAACTTTTGTCTCCCGCACCATGCTGTCTATAAGCCAGATAGCACAACTACAAAGCTTCGCGTTGTGCTTAACGCCTCCAGTCCGTCTGCAAACGGCAAAAATCTCAACGACGCCCTACATCCGGGAACCATTCTCCAGTCGGATCTGACTATGTAGATCCTAAAATGGCGATTCTTTGAGTTTGGTGGATCACAAACACACTCCATACCAAAGAATCATTTTCCGAACAAAGAATAATGAGCTCCGAGATTTCGAGTGAGCTGTGCCCCATTCCTAGCGATCAGAATACTGCAGCAACTAGCCAAAGATGTGCAGAGTCGCTACCCCCTAGCAAGTGACATTATATCCAATTATATGTTTGTTGATGATGTGCTAGCAGGACTTGCTTAAAGTCATCCCAGAGCAGCACCGCCTTACATCCGACTTCCGAGAGATTTAAGAAGCCATAACTGCAAAGCTCTCGGTATTCGATGGATAGCAGACTCTGATGAGTTCTTCTTTTCACCTTCCCAGTTTAAGACGAAATCACTTATTTCGAAACGAGTAGTTCTTTCGCAGATTGCGAAGCTTTTCGATCCCGCTGGTTGGTTAGCACCAGTCATTGTCCGAGCAAAGATATTCATGCAAGAAACATGGCTCAGGGAACTAGGATGGGATGATCCGCTACCCGATGACCTTATTTCGAAGTGGCACGAGGTGGTGCGCGTTCCACGATGGGTAGACCCAAAGTGCCAGCTACAAATTCATGGGTTCTGTGATGCGTCTTAGCGTGCATATGGCGCTGCGCTTTATGTTCGCAGGGAAACTAGGGACAAAATCTCTGTCCACCACGTTACCGTAAAAACTAGAGTCGCTCCCACAAAGACGGTGTCCATCCCACGACTAGAGTTGTGCGGAGCCGTGTTTTTAACCGAATTGTCAGCAGCAGTATTTCCAACACTTCCGCTTAAAGAGTTCGAGTGTTACTACTGGACTGACTCGACAATAGTTTTAGCATGGCTAAATAAACCTCCATGTGAGTGGTCAACCTATGTGGCGAACAGGGTAACCAGAATTACTCAGGCCACAGATTTAAAGCAGTGGCGCCACGTACGATCCAAGGCCAATCCAGCTGACCTCGCGAGCAGAGGAGTGTCAGCAGTTGGCAGTTCACTGTGCACGGGCCAGAATGGTTGCAAGTTGCGCAACAGCCCTCATAGAATTCCCTCTCGACACAGAACTGGAACAGCGTCCGATCAAGGTCAATGTGGCAACCGCTAGTACCGCATTCAGCTTTCTCGAAAGATTTTCCCAGTTCGAAAAAGGTATACGCGTGTTTGCCTATGTTCTCCGTTTTATAACGCGCTGTAAGGGAAGCAAAGATCCATGCTCAGTAGATTTGCATCACAAGGAGCTCTCCAAAGCTCAAGAGAAACTGGTCATTCTCGCGCAAAGAACTGAGTATCCGGAAGAATATAAGGGATTTCTCGAAGGGAAATCAGTCCCGCGTTCCAGCAGTCTTCTTAATCTTAACCCGTTTTTAGACAAACACGGCGTTATTCGGGCCTGCGGTCGCATCCGATCCTACGAGACTCTTAGTTATGATGAGCGTCACCCCATCATACTGCACTATTCCTGTTCGAATTCTCGCCTACTTGTGAGCTTCACTCATCAAATCTCGTTGCACGGGGGCAATCAGCTGATAATGCGCCTTATCCGATCAAAATACTGGATCCCAAAGCTCAAACTATTGGTCAAATCCACGTTAAATTCCAGCAAGGTTTGCATAATCCATCGCAAACGGCTTCAGACCCAACTCATGGGGGAGTTACCGGCTCAACGTACTACCTTTTCGCGCCCTTTCACACACACCGGTGTTGAATTTGCCGGTCCCTTCGATATTAAGAATTATACAGGCCGAGCATGTCTTATAACCAAGGGGTACGTGTGCGTCTTTGTGTGTTTTAGCACCAAAGCAATTCACTTAGAAGCTATTTTGGACCTCACGACCAAAAAGTTCTTAGCAGCATTTGCTTGATTCATAGCAAGGCGTGGGTGTCCAGCGAAAAACATTTGTCGGAGCTGCCAAGGTCCTGTCGCGTGAGTTTCTTGAGGCTACAAGAAACCTTGTCCTCTACAAATAAAGCTACCGGAACTTATCCTGGCACTTCAACCCTCCTAGTGCCCCACTTATGGGTGGCTTATGGCAAGCCGAAGTGAAGAGTTTTAAAACTCTCTTTTACAAATTCACGGCCACGTTCAACCATACCTTATCGAGGAGTTATCAACTCTGCTTTCCAAAGTTGAGGCATGCTTGAACTCACGTCCAATTTCGCCGGGCATTGAGCCCGGGTCACTTCCTTGTCGGTGGTCCACTCCTATCCAACCTTGAGCCAGAAATTGGCGCAGACGCAGCATCTATTTTAAATCGCTGGCAGCGTCTGAAGTCCCTTCACCAGCATTTCTGCTTTCAGTGGAAAGAGAAATACCTCAAGGAACTCCACAAAAGATATAAATAAATGGCAGTTGCCATCGCGAGATCTTCAACCAAATAATATGGTCATTATCAAATGTTATATCTAGCGGCAGTCATAAGAGCGACTCGCGCGCTGATCAAGCTTTAAGTCGCTCCTTGTTTTGCAGACATATTCGCTTAGCTGTGCATGCTGCTTGTTCCTGTTCTTCTCTCTGTTATCTTACTAAGGCTACAAAATATAAGAAAACTTTGTCGATGCGTAAAATATTACGATATTTTAATAACCTGAACCCATGAAAATGGTTAATTGGGTATAAGTTTTTTGTGCAAAAGTATGTAACGGGCAGAAAGAAGCATCTCCCATCGATTATATATAAATATATATATACATATTCTTAATCAGCATCAACAGAAAAGTCGATATAGCCATGTGTGTGAACGCCCTTTGCTTGTTCGAAATTGTATATCAATAAATATTAGTGTGTTACGTTTTGTCCAAGTCATTTAAGCAGCAAGAAAGCAAATCTACTCCCAAAACATATTCTGGTGTGCAAAATTATTCTTGAAGCATCAAGTTTCGTTTAATTGTTGTTGATTTTTTTTAATCAATGACACCAACAAAAAGTTTCAGTGCGGGTCCAGCAACAACATTCACAACAACAACAAATCGCAACTTGGGTCGTAGATCCATTGTCAAAGGCACACAAATCTGAAAAAAAAATTTCACTGTGCGAAGTGATACATGTACATAAAATTATGAAATTTAAGTTTTCAAGCGCATTGTTCACTTATTTATGGATGAACTTATTTATTAAGAAGCGGCAATCCGTTTCTTTTTTGCAAGTGTACGAACTTTTTATGACTTTGTTTGTGCGACGCAAAGGCGTCACCGCACTTTTTTTTTTTTTTTTTCTTGTATTCTCGATTGCAAATAAACCCTCAGCTTGTACTACAATAAGGCGCCAGTAGTGGAATGGGTTATGTGTTTCGTTTTTAAATTCTGGCTTACGATCAAACTCTCAGATTGTACGAGAATCTTGTCCCAGAAGTGGAATGGGTAATGTGTTTTGTTTTTTTATTTTCGCTCGCGATCAAACTCTCAGCTTGTGCGACAATCAGGCGCCGGTAGTGGAATGGGTCAAAGTGCTCCAGGATGTATGGAAGGTACTTGAAGAAGTTGTCCAAAATAAAATTACTGCTCACTTACTACCTGCAAGGAATATTGTGTGAAACTTTCAGCCTTTTAGCTCTTTTCGTTTAGGCTGTGGCAATGTAGACAATCGGGAAAAACTCTTTTATATATATAGACAAGAGTCTATAATACGTATGATGAAGATCTGACGAGAAAAGCGACTGACTTAAAGCCATAAGCAGTCGCCTTGATTTTAACTTCTTAATTGATATTAATATTGATTGCTTCGAAATTTAAAGTAGAGCTGCGAAGCATGTTTTGTTACAATGCAAAAAACAAACATCAAGTTTTGCAATTTTTTCAAGTGAGTATTTTTTCATTATGCTTAGAAATTCACCTTAACGTAAAGTATAAGGGAAAGCAAAGCTTTAGAGAAGCATCAGTCTCGTTCTCACCAATCTTATCTTGATTGCATCTGTCTTCAAAATGTTCCATCATGCATCATGTGGCCAATTAACACAAATTTTGCCACCTAGAAGGTGGCGTTTGTAAAGTATTGATTGTAACATGTTGCACTTAAAAAGTTTGCGTCTCCAAAGGATCCCGGCTTTTGAGTTATGTTCTCTCATATTTCGGCGAAGTATTTTTGCTATCAGACTAATATTTAGGATATTTCTTAGCTTTGTTGCAGTCCTTAAAGGACCTCAACCACTTTTTGAGAAGAAACTAGCAACAAGCAATTCGCAGATCTCACCTCAAGCACGGAATAAAAGAGCATAAAGTGCCTCGGTATCAGAAGAACAACTAGCATTAAGGGTGGAAAATTTTCAAGTGCATGCTCCAGAGACCCGAGCGTCAAAATCATCTGAACAACGAGAAGTGAGGTTAGAAACTGGTCGAATGCGTTTCACTCCCGCCCGTTAATCTGAGACAGCTGAACAACGGGAAAGAAGGCTGTAAAACGTTCGAATAAAAACCGCTAGATCAAGACGAACACTGCATGCTGATTAAAAGCTTGGTGCATTCCATTATAACTTTTCATCCAAGTGTTGTCATTGGAAAATTAGATGAAATTGTTGCGCTCTCAAATTTATGAACGAAACGCCAGGAATGTGCTGCGCCAGTGGAAAAGTTAAATTGCCAGAATTACATCCACCACCCGAACCACTATCAACGTTGCTATCATATACAGAAATTGACTTTGAAAACCATCATGCGATTACAACAACAAGTATGCATCGGCTTAAAATCGGAAAAACAAGAAATATTATGTGTCCCACACTACTTCAATAAATGTCGAATGGAAACGAAGCACTGTCAAAATTTTTTTTTGTGTACCCTTAACCCATAAAATGGGTAAAAAAGGTGTCATGGTTTTGTGCAAAAGTATGTAACAGGCAGAAGGAAGCATCTCCGACCCCATAAAGAATATATATTCTTGATCAGCATCAACAGCCGAGACGATATAGCCATGTCCGTCTGTACGCTCTTCTATCCGTCTGTATGAGCGCGTGGATCTCAGACACTACAAGAGCTAGAGACTACATATTTTGAATATAAGTTCTCCTATACCATAAGCAGAAGCAGTTTGCTTCAAATTATCGATAACTTTTCTGGTTCCTGATAAACACATACAATCGATAACAAAAAATATCGAATTTGGAAAATGTAAAAATGAGGGTTGAAGTAATGGGTCACAATAGAACTTTTCTGATTAAATTGGATACCTCCGGTGTTTCTTAACCGATTTGGACGAAATTTCCAGATAAGCTCTATCGTTACCCATTACTTCAACCCTCATTTTTATATTTTCCAAATTCGATATTTTTGTTATCGATTGCATGTGTTTATCAGGAACCAGAATAGTTATCGATAATTTGAAGCAAACTTGTATACTCGATTGCAATTAAACCCTCAGCTTGTACTACAATAAGGCGCCAGTAGTGGAATGGGTAATGTGTTTCGTTTTTATATTCTGGCTTACGATCAAACTCTCAGATTGTACGAGAATCTTGTCCCAGAAGTGGAATGGGTAATGTGTTTTGTTTTTTTATTTTCGCTCGCGATCAAACTCTCAGCTTGTGCGACAATCAGGCGCCGGTAGTGGAATGGGTCAAAGTGCTCCAGGATGTATGGAAGGTACTTGAAGAAGTTGTCCAAAATAAAATTACTGCTCACTTACTAACTGCAAGGAATATTGTGTGAAACTTTCAGCCTTTTAGCTCTTTTCGTTTAGGCTGTGGCAATGTAGACAATCGGGAAAAACTCTTTTATATATATAGACAAGAGTCTATAATACGTATGATGAAGATCTGACGAGAAAAGCGACTGACTTAAAGCCATAAGCAGTCGCCTTGATTTTAACTTCTTAATTGATATTAATATTGATTGCCATAACCCGTTTCTCACAAATTCCCAAATGTACAGCTTCGAAATTTAAAGTAGAGCTGCGAAGCATGTTTTGTTACAATGCAAAAAACAAACATCAAGTTTTGCAATTTTTTCAAGTGAGTATTTTTTCAATATGCTTAGAAATTCACCTTAACGTAAAGTATAAGGGAAAGCAAAGCTTTAGAGAAGCATCAGTCTCGTTCTCACCAATCTTATCTTGATTGCATCTGTCTTCAAAATGTTCCATCATGCATCATGTGGCCAATTAACACAAATTTTGCCACCTAGAAGGTGGCGTTTTTAAAGTATTGATTGTAACATGTTGCACTTAAAAAGTTTGCGTCTCCAAAGGATCCCGGCTTTTGAGTTATGTTCTCTCATATTTCGGCGAAGTATTTTTGCTATCAGACTAATATTTAGGATATTTCTTAGCTTTGTTGCAGTCCTTAAAGGACCTCAACCACTTTTAGAGAAGAAACTAGCAACAAGCAATTGGCAGATCTCACCTCAAGCACGGAATAAAAAAGCATCAAGTGCCTCGGTATCAGAAGAACAACTAGCATTAAGGGTGGACAATTTTCAAGTGCATGCTCCAGAGACCCGAGCGTCAAAATCATCTGAACAACGAGAAGTGAGGTTAGAAACTGGTCGAATGCGTTTCACTCCCGCCCGTTAATCTGAGACAGCTGAACAACGGGAAAGAAGGCTGTAAAACGTTCGAATAAAAACCGCTAGATCAAGACGAACCCTGCATGCTGATTAAAAGCTTGGTGCATTCCATTATAACTTTTCATCCAAGTGTTGTCATTGGAAAATTAGATGAAATTGTTGCGCTCTCAAATTTATGAACGAAACGCCAGGAATGTGCTGCGCCAGTGGAAAAGTTAAATTGCCAGAATTACATCCACCACCCGAACCACTATCAACGTTGCTATCATATACAGAAATTGACTTTGAAAACCATTATGCGATTACAACAACAAGTATGCATCGGCTTAAAATCGGAAAAACAAGAAATATTATGTGTCCCACACTACTTCAATAAATGTCGAATGGAAACGAAGCACTGTCAAACATTTTTTTTTATACCCTTAACCCATAAAATGGGTAAAAAAGGTGTCATGGTTTTGTGCAAAAGTAGGTAACAGGCAGAAGGAAGCATCTCCGACCCCATAAAGTATATATATTCTTGATCAGCATCAACAGCCGAGACGATATAGCCATGTCCGTCTGTACGCTCTTCTATCCGTCTGTATGAGCGCGTGGATCTCAGACACTACAAGAGCTAGAGACTACATATTTTGAATATAAGTTCTCCTATACCATAAGCAGAAGCAGTTTGCTTCAAATTATCGATAACTTTTCTGGTTCCTGATAAACACATACAATCGATAACAAAAAATATCGAATTTGGAAAATGTAAAAATGAGGGTTGAAGTAATGGGTCACAATAGAACTTTTCTGATTAAATTGGATACCTCCGGTGTTTCTTAACCGATTTGGACGAAATTTCCAGATAAGCTCTATCGTTACCCATTACTTCAACCCTGATTTTTATTTCCAAATTCGATATTTTTGTTATCGATTGCATGTGTTTATCAGGAACCAGAAAAGTTATCGATAATTTGAAGCAAACTTGTATACTCGATTGCAATTAAACCCTCAGCTTGTACTACAATAAGGCGCCAGTAGTGGAATGGGTAATGTGTTTCGTTTTTATATTCTGGCTTACGATCAAACTCTCAGATTGTACGAGAATCTTGTGCCAGAAATGGAATGGGTAATGTGTTTTGTTTTTTTATTTTCGCTCGTGATCAAACTCTCAGCTTGTGCGACAATCAGGCGCCGGTAGTGGAATGGGTCAAAGTGCTCCAGGATGTATGGAAGGTACTTGAAGAAGTTGTCCAAAATAAAATTACTGCTCACTTACTACCTGCAAGGAATATTGTGTGAAACTTTCAGCCTTTTAGCTCTTTTCGTTTAGGCTGTGGCAATGTAGACAATCGGGAAAAACTCTTTTATATATATAGACAAGAGTCTATAATACGTATGATGAAGATCTGACGAGAAAAGCGACTGACTTAAAGCCATAAGCAGTCGCCTTGATTTTAACTTCTTAATTGATATTAATATTGATTGCCATAACCCGTTTCTCACAAATTCCCAAATGTACAGCTTCGAAATTTAAAGTAGAGCTGCGAAGCATGTTTGTTACAATGCAAAAAACAAACATCAAGTTTTGCAATTTTTTCAAGTGAGTATTTTTTCATTATGCTTAGAAATTCACCTTAACGTAAAGTATAAGGGAAAGCAAAGCTTTAGAGAAGCATCAGTCTCGTTCTCACCAATCTTATCTTGATTGCATCTGTCTTCAAAATGTTCAATCATGCATCATGTGGCCAATTAACACAAATTTTGCCACCTAGAAGGTGGCGTTTGTAAAGTATTGATTGTAACATGTTGCACTTAAAAAGTTTGCGTCTCCAAAGGATCCCGGCTTTTGAGTTATGTTCTCTCATATTTCGGCGAAGTATTTTTGCTATCAGACTAATATTTAGGATATTTCTTAGCTTTGTTGCAGTCCTTAAAGGACCTCAACCACTTTTAGAGAAGAAACTAGCAACAAGCAATTGGCAGATCTCACCTCAAGCACGGAATAAAAAGCATCAAGTGCCTCGGTATCAGAAGAACAACTAGCATTAAGGGTGGACAATTTTCAAGTGCATGCTCCAGAGACCCGAGCGTCAAAATCATCTGAACAACGAGAAGTGAGGTTAGAAACTGGTCGAATGCGTTTCACTCCCGCCCGTTAATCTGAGACAGCTGAACAACGGGAAAGAAGGCTGTAAAACGTTCGAATAAAAACCGCTAGATCAAGACGAACCCTGCATGCTGATTAAAAGCTTGGTGCATTCCATTATAACTTTTCATCCAAGTGTTGTCATTAGAAAATTAGATGAAATTGTTGCGCTCTCAAATTTATGAACGAAACGCCAGGAATGTGCTGCGCCAGTGGAAAAGTTAAATTGCCAGAATTACATCCACCACCCGAACCACTATCAACGTTGCTATCATATACAGAAATTGACTTTGAAAACCATCATGCGATTACAACAACAAGTATGCATCGGCTTAAAATCGGAAAAACAAGAAATATTATGTGTCCCAAACTACTTCAATAAATGTCGAATGGAAACGAAGCACTGTCAAAATTTTTTTTTGTGTACCCTTAACCCATAAAATGGGTAAAAAAGGTGTCATGGTTTTGTGCAAAAGTATGTAACAGGCAGAAGGAAGCATCTCCGACCCCATAAAGAATATATATTCTTGATCAGCATCAACAGCCGAGACGATATAGCCATGTCCGTCTGTACGCTCTTCTATCCGTCTGTATGAACGCGTGGATCTCAGAAACTACAAGAGCTAGAGACTACAGATTATGAATATAAGTTCTCCTATACCATAAGCAGAACAAGTTTGCTTCAAATTATCGATAACTTTTCTGGCTCCTGATAAACACATGCAATCGATAACAAAAAATATCGAATTTGGAAAATGTAAAAATGAGGGTTGAAGTAATGGGTCACAATAGAACTTTTCTGATTAAATTGGATACCTCCGGTGTTTCTTAACCGATTTGGACGAAATTTCCAGATAAGCTCTATCGTTACCCATTACTTCAACCCTCATTTTTATTTCCAAATTCGATATTTTTTGTTATCGATTCCATTTGTTTATCGGAAATCGGAATAGCTTTCGATAATTTGAAAATAACTTGTTTTGCTCATGGTATAGGAGAACTTATATCAAAAATCTGAAGAAATAGCTCTTGTAGTCTCTGAGATCCACGATTTCATACTGACGGACAGACGGACGGACAGACGGACCAAATATTGGCTGCAGATCTTTGTTGAATGTATATTACTATCCTCATAACAAATTTGGGGACTCTAGCTCAAAGTTTGTAAAAGGTGGGAAAAGAAGGCTGGGGCTGTATGGGAGGGCGTGGCATCCAAATTTTTTATGCAGCACTTTGTGGAATGTCAATTGCTAGATTCATACTGAATTGGGTGACTTTAGATCAAAGTTTGAAGAACGTGGGAAAAAGGGGGCTGGGGCGGCATGGGTTGGTGTGGCTACAAAATTTTTGATGCAGTTTTTTGGGGGTTGCTAGTAGCTATCTTCTCAAAAATTTTGGTAGTTCTAGCTGTAAGGATGTGCGTAATAAATAATAAAATTTTTCTTTTATTTACCCCTTTATTTATTTAAGTTTTTATTAAAATTTCTCTTATTAAATTTTTATATAACTTAGGCCCGTTTTTTCAATTTCCGGCTAGCGTAACTATCCGAGTTAAGTCAAAATTGAGTTTCTGAATGTCCGGTTAGGGGCAAATGAGACATAAATTAAACTGACGCCTGAGGGCCAGTTAATATTTATAACCCGGCTAAGTGCCGATATAAATATCGCAAAAATCATCGTTAGGCAAACAGCTGACTCCAACCGACACTTGCATTGTATTTATTTTATTATTAAAGCATAATGGCATCGCATAAGCGCATTTTTAACATTTACGCAATGGAAATTGAATTGGGAGAAATGGAGCAACGAGTGAACAATTCTAGAAATTATAGAGATAGGGTAAATTATTTCATTGCATTGGATAAAATTAATTTTGTGCAACGATTTAGGTTGACAAAATCAGCATGCAAAATGATTCTTGCCAATATACGAGCACTGAACTGAGCGGACACTTTCTTCCATGCTTATCTTTCTGCTTCCAAGACACAGCATCGCTCCTTTTGTTCACCAAAATGTTACTATTTGCCTCCACAAGGTCAACAAGTATATCATCTTACGGATTTCAGTCTGGCTCATTTAAGGCAATTTATATTCCATTTTCAATTAAATTGAGGTTTTCAAGTGGCAATAGAATACGAATTTTCCAGAAACAAAACAAAAAAATGCCATACAAAACAGCTGATTTGTTCGTAAGGTCTTGCAGCACCATTAACGCGATAGAATCTTAACGTAACAGGTTAACTTTGCATTGAAGAAACCAAATTCGTTAAACACTGTTTAACACGAGCATTAAATTTATATAGATTTTGACTAACTACGAGTTTAACCGAAAATTGAGAAAACGGCCCATACTAGAATTTGATCGAATTCGTTCAATTATTATTTTTCCATAATTTTGTTTAGCCAAAATGTTCCCTCTTCCTTATTTTTTTTATTTTTTGAACAAAAACAAATTTTATTTATAAAAATAATTCCTCTTTTATTTGATTTCACTAATCAACATTTTCCCCCTCCTTATATAATTATATTTTATTAAAAATTGATTAATTAAAATTTTCCCTTTTCAATTTAATTTTCATTTATCCAAAATTATTATTTTTTGATTTAATTTAATTTATCAAGAATTATCCCTTTTTATACTCAATACCGAAGGTAAAGAGTATATTGAGTTTGTGCAATGTCCGTCATGGTGTCTGTCCGTCTGTATGAAAGCAACCCTTTTCCACATCCTTCAAGCTACAGAATTGAAACTTTGCAATTTTCTTTATCTATGGCATAGTAAATTAAAGTGTCAAGATTGGGGTTCTACGATAACTGGGGGCTGGCAAATCGATAAATTCGATAACTCAAAACCGATAAATCCACATATTTCGCACATCCTTACAGCAAGAGCTACCAAATTTGGTAAGAAGATAGCTACTAGCAACCCCCAAAAAACTGCATCAAAAATTCCGGAGCCACGCCTACCCATTCCGCCCCGAGCCCCCCCACGCATTTTTAAGTCGAAAAAGACTATGTCTTCTACAGTTTATGAGCTATAGCCACCAAATTTGGTGCCAAGATAGGTGATGATGACCCCCCAAACTCTGCATTAAAAGTTTGGATGCCACGCCTACCGATACTGCCCGAGCCGCCCCCATCCACACCAACGCTTTGTCAAAAACGGGAAAGCGTGTATCTTTCAGAGTTGTGGAGCTAGAGCCTGCAAATTTGGTATTAAGATAGCTGGCAACGACCCCCAAAAATCTTCATCAAAGTTTTGGAGCCTGCCCCCCATTCCCCACCTTTTACAAACATTTAGCTAGAGTCAACAAATTTGGTATGAAGATAGCAATTGACATTCCTCACAGATCTGCATCAAAACTGTGGATGCCACGCCCACCCATACCGTCCCAAGCCCCACTTTCCCCACTGTTGGAGCAGAACAAGCATATTGATAGTTTGTAGACATATCTTAAGTTAGTTTAACAGAAACAATGAAATTGCTCTTAAAACAGGGAAGCTTTTAGGCCGATCGGCAATCTGCCGACGGCGAATTTGTGTCGCGTGTGGCCGTTTGTGGCCCACGCAACTGTATTAGGCTAAGCTACTTTTAACTGTCGTTGCATACTTGAAGCCACCACACGAATTAAATTCGCTACTTGAAGAAATAACCGCGTCTCATCATTTCGTTGTTTGTTTTATAAATCTAAAAAATATTAGATTTTTCACCCACTTTTTACAATCTTCGAGCTAGAGTCACCAAATTTCGTATGAAGATAGCAATTGACATTCCACAAAGATCTGCATCAAAAATTTGGATGCCACGCCCAGCCATACTGCCCCCAGTCCCCCTTGCCTAACCTTTTACAAACTTCGAGCTAGAGTCAACAAATTTGGTATGAAGATAGCAATTGACATTTCACAAAGATCTGCAGTAAACATTTTTATGCCACACCCACCCATACCGCCCCCAGCCCCTCTTTCCTAACTTTTTACAATTTTCGAGCTAGAGTCACCAAATTTGGTATGAAGACAGCAATTGACATTTAACAAAGATCTGAAGTAAAAATTTGGATGCCACACCCACCCATACCGCCGCCAGCCCCTCTCTCACCACTTTTTACAAACTTCGAGCTAGAGTCACCAAATTAGGTATGAAGATAGAAATTGACATCTCACATAGATCTGCATCAAATTTTTGGATGCCACACCCACCCAATCCGCTCCCAGCCCCCCTTTCCCCACCTTTTTAGAACTTTGATATTGTAAGGTAGTTATAATATAATTTAAACTTAAACATTGCACCTTCATCGATACTACTAGAGTACATCCCTACCAAGTATCGATAAAGCTATAATATATATCGAATGTAAAACTATCGATCGATGCGCTTCGACTAACCGATATAATATAAGTAAGAGAGACCGGCGCTACGCCACACACACTGATCGAATATATCTATATAAAAAAGCTAAAATAATATATATAATAAAAGGGTAACAAACTACAATCAGTTACCATTTAAAATACAATAAAAATCCAGTTAACAACTTCAGAAGTGGGATAATTCAGGCCTACAATACAATATTGCTAGCAAATTTTTGCTGTTGTTCGTGTGTGTGTGCACAGACTTCAGGAGACGCTCCGAGAACATTCGCCGGCCGGCCTTAAGAGAGAAAGAGATCACTATACATATATGCGCATAAAAAATAAAAGGCTGCGCATTTTCTTAGAAGCGCAATTATGAATAAATTAGAAATTGTACAGTGGCTAAAGGCGAATAAGGTGGAATTCAGTGAAAATTGCTCTTATAGGCAATTGCGAAAACTGGCATTGACAAATGGAGCTGATGTCGGAGATTTGGATATAGAGGAGGATACTGCTGATAAGTTGGCCGAATTAAAAATGGCGGAGTCACCAAGTTGCAGTGCGATGTTGACGCCACCTGCGGAACAAAAATCTGATCAGAAAATGCAGCAAATGGTATTGGAATCTGCTATAATTGAGGCAGAAATCGAAATTTTGCAGAAAAAACAAATGTTGCAACAGCTACGTGAACAAGTGGGCGGAAAACGCGGTGTCGTCAGTGAAGTCATAGATGCAGTAGTACCCTATTCTAGTGCAAGTACATATGATGCAAAAAAGTGGATTGAGAACTTTGAACGCATTTGTGGCACTGTGAATGATGACGATACTTTCAAATTGAATTGCGTGCGACGACTAATGAAACCAAATACAGAGGCTGAGTTGTTTCTTAAAGTTGATCAATCGAAAAGTTATGTGGAGTTTAAGAAAAATTTTCTACAGACGTTTGGCTATTCGTATTCTGTTTTGGAGATAGTAAACATGATGAAGGCAACTGTGTATGTGCCCGAAAAGATGTCCGTATTGGGATACATTTTAAAAATGCAGGAGATAGCATCGCGCACTTATATTGAAGAAGCTTAAACAGTCCAGATGATCGAGGGCTTTCACGATAGTTCAGCAGATGTTTCTATATTGTATGCGGCAGAGACCATCGAACAATTGAAGCAGCGTGCCAACCGGTACAGTCAATTGCGGAAAAATAGAAACGACATTCAGCAAACGCAGCGGTCAGGTACGAGCGTCCGTTGCTACAATTGTTCTGAATTTGGGCATATGGCGAGTCTATGTACGAAACCAAAACGAGAAAAGGGTTCTTGTTTCCGATGTGGATCCATGCAGCATATTCTTAAGGACTGCAGGATGAGACTTCCAAGAAAGACTATTGCTCTGGTTGATGACTATGGTTCAGGAAATATAGAGGGCAGTAAGAACGATGTTGGTGAAATAAATCGGGTAAGAATTGTTTTTAACATTGAAAACTCGCCAAATATTGATTTGCTTTCTCTATTTGATACGGGCAGCCCCATTAGTTTAATTCGGTATTCCGCATTACCACAGAATTTGGTTGAAGATAGATTGAAGAAAACGCCTTTTAATGGACTGGGGAGTTTTCCTTTATGTGCTTTTGGAAAAATAGTAATTAAGATCACGTTTTGTAATATTAAGAGAGAATTGCTGGTTTATGTTGTGCCAGACATTTATGTTCCATACCCTGTATTACTCGGAAGAGACTTTTTGAAGAAATTTAATTTGAAATTATGCTTTATGGGACAAGAAAAGAGTCCAACAATTGAAAAACATGTTAATGAAGAAAACCTAAGATTATGTAATAAAACTTTGCATTGTGCATTCAGTGAATAAGAAGCAGATGACATTATTGAATGGTGTACTTCGTGTAGGAAAGACCAAATAAGATTGCTTGCGCCTTCAGACGATGATAGAACAACTTCTGAATTTTTTACTGCAGATAGCATGCGAGATGAAATTGTAGTACCCCCAGTTGTTACTTCAGTTTATTCAGTTATTTCTTCAGAACCTTCAGCTATTACCTCAGTACCTTCAGTTCTCACTTCAGCACCTTCAGAGAGTTTTTCAGATACATTAGAGTTGGAATCGTTCATTTTTATGATAGAACCTTCAGAAAACCAAGAGTGTAACATTGATTGTAAATTGAATGAAGAGCAAACACAAATAGTTAAAGACGCTATTGATGAGAATTATAGAGACATTGATAATATACCCCCGATTGAGCATCAATATGAAATGGAATTGAAATTGAAATATGATGTACCTGTGACATCAGTGCCCCGAAGATTGTCTTATTACGATCGGCAAGTAACAGAAAAGATTATTGACGACTTAATTGAGAAAGGACATGTAAGGCCCAGTTCATCACCATATTCATCTGCAATTGTTTTAGTTAAGAAGAAAGATGGGGAAAAGAGATTATGTGTGGATTATAGATTGATAAACAAAATTACGGTAAGAGATGGGTATCCTTTAGCCAGAATTGATGATAGCTTAGAGAAATTAGAAGGAAAAAACTATTTCAGTATATTAGATTTGAAAAGTGGTTATCACCAAATTAAAGTTTCAGAAGAGTCAGTGAAATGCACTGCATTTGTAACACCAAACGGCCAATATGAATACCTAAAGATGCCTTTTGGATTAAAAAATGGCCCAGCTGTTTTTCAGCGATTTATTAATTTTGTATTACAACCAATTATTAAGGAGGGTAATATCGCTGTTTATATGGACGACATTGCAATAGGAACAGAAACATTTGAGGAACACATTATTATATTAAAGAAGGTATTGAGAAGATTGGCAGAATTTCGATTAGAGCTAAAAATGAGCAAATGTATGTTTTGTTTTGCAGAAATTAATTTTTTGGGATTTACTATAAGCAAAAAAGGCATTAGTCCAAATGGACAGCTTACTATAGCCATTCGACACTTACCAGTGCCAAAGAATGTTAGGGACGTAGAAAAATGTTTGGGATTATTTTCGTATTTCAGAAGATTTATTCCGTCGTTTCAAGCATAGCAAAACCTTTGAAAAACTTAACAAAGCCAGGAGTTCCGTTTCAGTTTTCCGAAGAATGTTTACAAGCATTTAAGTTTTTGTGTGATACGTTATCGTCTAATCCAATCTTAGCATTGTATAATGCTGATAAGGAAACTGAACTACATTGTGATGCAAGCATAAGTGGTTTTGGTGGTATACTTCTGCAAAAGCAGGTAGATAATCGATTTCATCCTATTGCATATTTCTCACAAGTCACAACAGCTCAGGAATCGAGATACCATAGTTTCGAATTGGAAACTTTGGCCATAATATATTCATTAAGGAAATTTCATATATACTTAGAAGGGATTCCTTTTAAGATAATTACTGACTGTAACTCATTAACTCTTACATTAAGTCGGAAAAGTGTAAATTCCCGGATTGCAAAATTTGTTAAATTGTATTCAGTAAACTCAACTAGTACTAGAGAAGTAAATGGATGCTTAAGCAAATATATTGAGTATTATAGCCGACCAAGGAGAATTATAAGTGATAGAGGAAGTTGCTTTACCTCAAATGAGTTTAGTGCGTTTTTAATGGAAAACAATATAGAGCATGTAAAAGTAGCAACTGCTTCACCTCAGGCAAATGGACAAATTGAGAGGATAAATAGAATTTTAAAAACCATGCTAGGAAAGATTTCGGAACCAGTTCAGCATTCAGATTGGTACAAATTGCTAGTTAATGTTGAATTCGCAATAAATAATTCTGTTCAGTCAACAACAGGGGAAAGCCCATCGAAATTACTTTTTGGAATAATACAGAGAGGGTGTGAGATAGATGTATTAAGTGAATACATTAGTGAAAGGAATGAAAAAGTTGAAAATATAGAGGATTTGCGGAAATTGGCTCATGAAAACATTATAGATAAACAAGCTAAGAGTACAAAGGCATATGAACGAAAACATAAACCCCATTCAACGTTTTTGGAGGGAGATTTTGTGGTGGTGCGGAATGTGGATACAGTGATAGGAACGAACAAAAAATTTATATAATTTATTTATAATTTAAAATATAGGGGTCCATACGTAATAAGGAAAATTTTACCAAATGATAGATATGTTGTAACAGATATTGATAACTGTCAAATAACACAAATCCCGTATGATGGAATAATTGAAGCATGTAGAATAAGAAAATGGGCAGATTTTGCGAGACAATGTTAAAGACAGTTCAGTAGAATAAGTTACCATGATCGGGACGATCAAATTGGTCAGAATGGCCGAGTTGTAAGGTAGTTATAATATAATTTAAACTTAAACATTGCACCTTCATCGATACTACTAGAGTACATCCCTACCAAGTATCGATAAAGCTATAATATATATCGAATGTAAAACTATCGATCGATGCGCTTCGACTAACCGATATAATATAAGTAAGAGAGACCGGCGCTACGCCACACACACTGATCGAATATATCTATATAAAAAAGCTAAAATAATATATATAATAAAAGGGTAACAAACTACAATCAGTTACCATTTAAAATACAATAAAAATCCTGTTAACAATATAGAGTCACCAAATTTGGAAGGAAAACAGCTGGTGGCATCCCCATATGCATCACAGAATCTTTATACATATTTGCATATGCATATACATATGGATATTTTTATCAACAATAATATTTAGAAAATTTCTGCTTTAAGCTTAGTACGCAGGAACTAGAATTATTTCGGATGGAAATTTACACATTATTTCTATTGTGTATCCTAAGACCCTGTGTGCCCCTTAAAAATACCGGAAAAATCCCAAAAACGCAAAAAAAATAGCAAAACAAAAAGGTAAAAGAGTAATACGGGCACACTTGTGCCTAGAAATAATGTGCTGCTCATTTTTTCTAGCAGAAATTCATCTGTTCAATGCCATCCACACGATCCACTTCAATGTAATCGATGTGCCAACTCTCAACATTTTTTGAGTATGCATTTCTAGCTGCTGCATATACTCATTAGAAATGTCTCTAGAAATTATGTCCAGAAATTATTTCTAGCGTTTGTTTTATATGGAGTTTGACACAACTAGAAATATTTCTAGTTCCTGCGTACTAAGCTTTAAGTAAACCTTTTTTTAATGATTATTATGGCAAGCAAGGGCCAACCAGGCCATTGCTACCCTCATACAATTTAGGATGATTTATTATTTTGTATGACTCCTATGAGTTATTATAATAAGTTAGTATATAGTTTTTTGTGGAGCTAATATATAATATTAAAATATTAAATCAGTTGAAAATCTACTGAACGCATGACCTTGTTACGATTTTTGAAAAGAATTAACGAATAATGATTGTTGGATACCCTTATAAAAAATAAGTTTGGATACAAAATTCAATTAAACTAATATTAGCACATTCTCAATTGTTCGCTAAGCGCCAACTTATGCTTATCAAGATATGCAATTATTGCATATACATATGTACATTACGACCTCGGTTTCTAAACCCTAGTAACACGCAACTCGAATTCTTAACATTGTTGACTCTGTTAAAACAACTCAACATAAAAAAAAACTCATTTAACGCAACTTCCGAAGGAAATCGTGTGTTTTAGTTCGTTTTTACCACTTTTATTTCGTCCTCTTTTTGTTTTTTGATGATATGAGGTAAAAGGTTAGGATATAAGTAAGATTAGCGAAGGCATCTTTTTATTAAAAAACTCTCGTGGCCACCAGAAAATTTCACCTCAGTTTTCGCAACCACTTCAGTTTTCGCAACTGGTCAAATTTTATTAGGTTGAGTTAACCGAGATCGTACTGTAAGTTGAACAACATATCCAAAATAGCACGCATATATATGATTAGGGTATTCAATATTTATTATTCGTAGAAGTCCGCAGTGTTAGTCTAATAGAATATGTTTCAATCAAAGAGAGTAAAATCTCAAGAGTGGGCAATTGGTAAGAAAAGCTATGTCTCAGGAGTTCGCTTCAGAAATATTTCAAATGTTATACAGAATAACAAAAGCAGTAAGCCATAAGTGTGAGGGAGCGCGATAGCGGATAGCATGTGCAGCCGTTTTTGTTTCAGTTGCCCTTGCATCCAGCGGCCCGTCAAGTGTACGACAAGCGGAAGGCCAGCGGCAACCAAGAACGATAAATATTTTTCACTGTTTGTGTGCGTGTCTTTCGCTTCTTGCTGGGCCTGCTTGTTTATAATTTTGTTATTTTACTTATTTTGGTTTTTTTTGTGTCGGCAAACGACATCGACAAGTGCACTGCGAAACTTCTGCGCAGAGGCACAAACGATGCTTATGAACGACACAGCTCTGACTTTAGAAATCAAAAGATTCTTTACGAACATAAATAATAAGTATACTTATATATTGTTTTCAAGTATTATTTATTTTAGAGTAGGGTAAAATTTATTTTTTGAATAAAATATAATTGTTTAAATGCATTTCTCGTGAATTTCTCTAACCTTTTCATAAATGGTCAAATTATATATAAATATACGAGTAAGTGGCCCGCTTACTTCGCTGCGCGGATAGATTATATAAATTTTAGCAATAGAATATAGAAATAAATTAGAAAATATTTAACAACAAATTAAAGCAAAGTATTTAATATTCTCTTTTCCACGCCACCATTGAGGTAGAGAATCAGGTGCGTCATTTTTTATTGTGGTTTCCCCAGTAGGCCTTATCCACTTATTGAATTTAATTTGCAATTATTAACAACTATTAAGAGCTTCTCTATAAACGACATTGGTTGTTTTTCCGTCAGGTGCCAATACAAATAAACTTTTTGGAGAACTGACTCTTGAGCAGGCTACATAAAATTGGCCATGAGAAAAACAATCGTGTCTTAAGTCTAGTCCGGTTAATTTAAGAGTTTGTCCCTGTGATTTATTAATTGTTAAGGCAAAGCAAACTTTTAAAGGAATTTGCAATCTTTCAAATTGGCAATTTAGAATCAGAAGGTATTAATGGAATTCTCGGTATAAAAACCGTTTCACCTATACCATTGCCAGTAAAGATTATTGCTTCGACAACATTCTTATGAAGGACTTTAACTTGCAATCTTGTACCATTGCATAGTTTTGGCGGTTTCAAGTTGCGGATCAACATTACAGGTGAACCAATCTTTAAAGTTAATTTATGATGTGGCAGGCCAGCCGGATTTAATGAATTAAGAAACCTGACGGGGTAATGAACTGCATCTTCGACTTCAGTCACAGAATCAATAGAGTTATATGTCATTTCTTCACTTTGAAATGATTTTAATAAAAACTCGTTTATTTCCAATGCATTGTCATTTCTCGCAGTCAAAATAGCACGTTCTGAAAACCATTCGAGTGATTTTTCAGAGATATTTGTAATATCCGGAAATATTTTTAGAGTTAGCTCTTCAATACTTTTCACAACATGACACAAAGTTGATGGTAAAGTTATTTTGCCATCATGAGTTGGAAATAATCCATTTCCTATTTTAAGAAGCATTTCTGCAAACTCACCAGATATGCTATCACCTTTTAAGTGCACTCGCATATTTTCGTTAATGCAAGTTTCTGAATTTTGGGCCACAAAATTGAAGACTTTAAGCACGCATTTATTTCATCTGCTCTTGTTCCCCTGGGGATCACTGGAAGAGTTTGTCGAAAATCACCAGCTAAGAGAACAGTTATGCCACCCATTAAGTGTTC
This sequence comes from Scaptomyza flava, assembly GCA_030179655.1. Lineage (NCBI taxonomy): Eukaryota > Metazoa > Arthropoda > Insecta > Diptera > Drosophilidae > Scaptomyza > Scaptomyza flava. The sequence continues at coordinate 39,541,596 of JARNME010000404.1, read as the reverse complement.
ACTATCTCGAATGTCTTTCAAAGATCGATCTACAGCTTCAAAAGCACCTTTATGAGCCATAGTACACTCATCCCAAACAATAAGCTTGCAATCTCTGAGCACAGCAGCAATATTAGATTGCTTTGAAATTGAGCATTGTGGTGTTTCTAAATGAATCAAATTAAATGGAATCTTAAGTGTAGAATGCGCTTTGCGACCACCATTTAGTAAAGTGGCTACAATACCGGATGAGGCAACGGCCAATGCAATGTTTTTACTTTGCCGTACCTTTGCCAATAATAAATTTAAAAGATACGTTTTACCTGTTCCACCAGGTGCATCTAAAAATAGATTTCTCCTTTTTCTGCTTCAACGCTATTTAGTATCTTTTCGTATACTTGTTTTTGCTCAGCAGTGAGGAGTAGCTCATTATTGACAACAAAATTATCGCAATTATCGTAATTTGTTTCTCTATGATATTCAATATTTTGAACAATTTCCTCGGTTCTGATTGGTAATGGAAGTCCATAATAAGTCAAGTTTTGACCACCAATAGACAGTACTATATATTCAATGTAAATAAGACATTTATTTAAAACATTATTCACAATACTTTCATCAATATATCTGTCTTGTGAAAAATTAAAGGCTTTTAAAATATCTTCTGAGAAACTGTCTTTATAAGTATTCCAAAGTTTAAGAGCATCTGAAATTTGACAAAATACTAACATTATTGCAAAAAGTTCTCTAAGTTTTGTAGGATTTTGACATATGACAGCTTCGGCTATAGTTGAATCCCAGTGCTTATCATCTTCTAGTAATCCTAGAGCGTTACACGCCAATTGAAATGATGAGTATGCTACACCATTAACGGTTTTTAAACTTAAAAATGAAGTTGGGCCCCTTACAAAATGTAATAAAAGTCTTAAATAAAAACATTCAGTATTATTGGGATGAATAGTGTAAACTCTTCCCAAAGCTGAATCTCTTTTAGCTCCAGGAAAATTTGGCACAACATGCCCTCTTTTTCTTCTTTGAAATTCTTTATTGTTCCATGTAAAATACGATGGAACTTCACAATATAGAAGCGTTCTTGCAAACTCATCACGTGTGCAGAGCTCAAAGAAGGCTAGCAAAGTGGTTTTGGGTGTAGTGCTTAATCTGTCAAGTAATTGTTGCGGATTATTGGGGTTAAAATATATTCGTTGACCATTTTCTAAATGAACAGCTATGTATGTAAAAGCCGGAAAACGTTCATGTATGGGAAATGCAAGGATTCTTCATACCGTTTCTGAGCTACTTATATAACGGCCACTTTCGTACATATTAATTTCATTACGTTGGTCTTCAAGAGTAAATGATGCTTGATCACTGCCCTTGTTAACATATTTACAAATGTATTTAATAGACTTTACAGAACTACAATACTCAACATTTATATGAGCTTCAAATGTTCTCAATAGTACACAATTGTAAGGCACAACCCAACGATTATCTATGCAATTACCATTTATATTAATTGCATTACCACCATCTTCTATCGCTCTTCTACGATATAGAGGGTAACTATCTTTTCCAGTCACAAAATAAATTTTAAGAAACTGCATTTCTTCATTTGGCAAAGGTTGGACACTACCAATTAAGTGATACACTTGTCCTTGGACTTTGAAGGTTGACCAACTTTCATTTATAGTTTTTGTACTTCCAAAAGAAGTCATTTGAAAGCAGCTGTTATACTTTCTTATACGATCAATGAAATGATCATGCTTGGGATGTCCAACAATTATTAAGCTCTTAAGTGGATCAGGCAAACTTTCATTTTGTGAAAGTTTAACTTTTCCTGCCTTGCAACAAATACCCAAAGGCTCATTTTTCCATTTTAAAGCATTACAATATTTGCATATCAAATTCATACTACCAAGTTGAGTTATTTTATCTGACTTGTAAGCTATTTCAAAGTCATAGTTTAAGCCAGACATGGCTTTAACACTCCATACACGCAAACGCCTTTCTTGACGTGCATCAGGATTATTAGCCTGATGTCGTCTCACTGCATCTCTAATAGCTTGAGGATTATCAGCCTGATGTCTTCTCTTTGCAGCTTTATGAGCTTCTGGATTATTAACCTGATATCTTTTTGATGCTTCTATGTGCTTACCCTTATTTTTTCAAGATATTTTTCAACTATATGTTTTCGTACCGTTTGTGTTTTTTGTCGGTGAACCGAATACGTCTATTAACGGGATTTTTAACATTTTCAGTTATACATTCACTTGACGTATCGGTATCTTGAGTTAATACTTCCTCTAAAGGAATATAAACATCAAAATGTCCATTCATTAATTCGCCGGTAAAACGCAATTTTTTCACAGGATGCATATCATTTCCTAATGATAGATATAAGTTTCCATTTAGAAAAACTTGAAAATTTACAGCATAAATTTCTGCTGCTGCTTGAAGCTCACATGCAGTACCATAAGTATATGAATTTGACATACTGCACTCATATTGTTCAGAAGAGCTATAACACTCTCCATTTATGTTCATGCTGAAGCAAGCAAAAGTTTCCCAGTTGGTAACGACATGGGTTACAATATGTTGGCGTATGGTGCCATGGAAGCCTTGCCTACCATATAAAAGGTAGGAAATAGATCTAAAAAGGCAGGCTCCATCACCAAATATGCGAACAACTGAATGCGGCACCAAAACACCACTTATATCTAAAGTTTCAATAGACATCTTTTAATTGGCTGTGAGACAATTGACTTCACTGTAAAACGATTGTTACAACGTTACAGTGTCTATAGGTAAGTATAAAATTCAATAAAATTGAATATGCCAACTTATATTATTTTAAAAGAATATTCAGGCTGCTTAGTTTTATTTGATTTTTAAATGCACTAAAGCAGCGTCTATATAACTATTATATAATATGCAAAATAGAAGACAACTATATATAATGTTGCTTCAATTAATAAGTCTAAAATCGACTTATTTTTCTTGTGTTTAAAAAACCACAAAAGAAATTAAAATACGTTGATCGTTAATGTTTTAAATTAAATATTTTTTATAACTTATCATTAAAATACGTATTTTTTATGAATTGCATATAAATAATACGAAAATCAGAAAAATAAATAACTCATTGATACAAAAAGTAACTTTCGATGTTATCCTTTAATACAAACTATATTTAAAAATGAACTGAAACGAAACGTAACTTTCTATCTTCAAAATAAATATAAACTAAAATGCATAACCAATTCCCTAACCATTGTATGTAAAAACAGAAAGTGGGAAAGAGTATTACAGTTATTCCTCTACACAACACACACCGAGATCTTACATACAACGCTTGTACTTAAGAGCTAGGTGTAGGTGGTACAAATTAGGCAATGTCATTCCCTTAACTGCAGCCTCTTAGTTATGGCAAGCTTAGCTTAGTGAGTGCGGAGGAGATAGGGATATTAAGATTTATGTTTGACATGCAGAGCGCGCGCATAAACAAAAGAGTGAGCGTAAATAACAACAAAGACGCATGATTGCATTCAAATTATTTTATATGTAGCGGCAGTCATAAGAGCGACGCACGCGCTGATCAAGCTTTAAGCCGCTCTTTGTGATGCAGACATGGATATATTCACTCAGCTGAGCATGCTGCTTGCAGTGAGTACCATAAACAGTCATATTTCTTCTTCTTTGTTCTTCTCTCTGTTATCTTACTGTGGCTACAAAATATTAGAAAGCAATCGATGCGTAAAATATAAAATTTTTTTATACCCTAAGCCATGAAATGGGTATATTTGTTTTGTGTAAAAGTGTGTGAAAGGCAAAAAGAAGCATCTCCAACCCCATATATAAAGTATATATATTCTTGATCAGCATAAACAGCCGAGTCGATGTAGCCATGACCGTATGTCCTTCTGTCAGTCTGTCCGTCCGTCCGTCCGTATGTATAAACGCGTCAATCTCAAAGACTAAAAATGCTAGAAACTTCCAACTTGGATCATAACTTCTCCTAATCCACAGGCAGATCAAGTTTATTTCAAACTATCGATAACTATTCTCGTTTCCGATATACATATGGAATCGATTACGAAAAAATCGCGAATTTAGAAAATGTAAAAATAGGAGTTTAAACTATGGATAACTTTATAACTTCCATGAAAATTTGATCCAAATCGGTTAAGAAACACTGGAGATATTTTAAATTAAAGTTAAAGTCAAGAAAAACTCACTTCTGCAAGTCATTTAATACACGGGTTCAGGGTATCTTTTAGTCGGGATTTCTCGACTAAAACCTTCTTACTTGTTTTCAGATTCGCTCGCGCATCGCTCTTCATGTTCGGCGCTACATGACAAATTATTTTTAAATCGCGCCTTCGTTGTTGGCTGTTTCGGCTAATTCTCTTATCTAAGCGCGCGCTCTGCAAGTCAAACAAATATCGTAGTATCGCTACCTTCTTCGCACGCACTGAATCAATGCAAAACATATCTAAGAGGCTGTAGTTAAGTAAATTGTATATTTCCTTTAGCTTTAATTTAGTGTGTGTGCGGAGGAGGTAGGGTTATTAAACTTTATGATTGACATGCAAAGCGCGCACATAAAATAGAGAGTGAACGTAAATGAGCAACAACAAAGGCGCATGATCGGAGCGAGATTTCAAATTGTCTGATTATCATAAGAGCAACACACGCGCTTATGTGAACGCCCTTTGCTTATTCAAAATTGTATATCAATAATATATCAATAAATGTTAGTGTGTTACGTTTTTTCTAAGTTATATACGCAGCAAGTAGGCGAATCCACCCCCAAAACATTTTCTGGTGTGGGAAATTTTTCTAGACGCACCAAGTTTTGTTATGTTGTTGCTGTTTTTTAAAATCAATGACACCAACAAAAAGTAGCAGTGCGGGCCCAACAACAACAACAACAACAAACGCTTCTTGCAAGTGTACGAACCTTTTTTTTTATGACACTTTGCTTGCGGGACTCAAAGGCGTCATTGCCCATTGTTTTGTTTTTGTATTCTCGCTCGCGATCGAGCTCTCAGCTTGTGGGACAATCAGGCGACAGTAGTGGAATGGGTAATTGTTGTAATTATTTTATTATCTTAAAAGCAACACGCGCACTTATGTGAACACCCTATGCTTGTTCGCAATTGCATATCAATAACATATTAATAATGTTAGTTAGTTTTGTCTAAGTTATATAAGCAGCAAGTAGGCAAATCCACCCCAATAAAATATTCTGGTGTGGGTAATTTTTTAGACGCACCAAGTTTTGTTTTGTTGTTTTTGTTTTTTTAAATCAATCACACCAACAAAAAGTAGCAGTGCCGGCCCAACAACAACAACAACAACAAACGCTTCTTGCAAATGTACGAACCTTTTTTTTATGACACTTTGCTTGCGGGACTCAAAGGCGTCATTGCCCATTGTTTTGTTTTTGTATTCTCGCTCGCGATCGAGCTCTCAGCTTGTCCGACAATCTGGCGACAGTAGTGGAATGGGTAATTGTTGTAATTGTAATTTGATTTTTAAAATGGGTAAAAAGTGCTCCAAATCGTATGGGAGGTACTTGAAGGAGTTGTCCAAATAAAAATTCCTTTCTTAGTGCTCACTTTCAACCTGCATAAAATATTGTGTGAAAATTTCAGCCTTGTAGCTCTTTTCGTTTAGGCTGTGGCAATGTCAACAATCACTTAGGACAAACTCTTTTATATATAGAGATGTGTGTGTAGCTGAGACGGGTCAATTAAGCTAGGCATACACGGTGAGCATCCCAGCCAGCAATTGGATGATTATTTGGCGATAATCGTCTGATGCGATTCTTCTGCGATTCGCCAGGAAGATAATTTACTGATTTTGTGTACTCATTTTTTGTATTAGAAAAAAATCTTCTTAGGCGACTCTTCTGCGAGTCGCCAAGACGATAATTTACTGATTTTCTGTATTCATGCTTTTATTTGATATTTATCATCCTAGGCGAATCGCAGATGAATCGCCTCAGACGATAATTTACTGATTTTTGCATGAAATGCTGGTAATTTTTCAGGCTAACGGGATATTTGTTCTAGAACATTCTAATAACGGGATCGGTTCATTTTGTTGTTCACTACAGTTTTCATTGCACGCGTCGATTTCTCACTCTTAACGTGAACTTTGAAAAGAATAGTTGTGCGACAAAATATACTAAAACCAGACTAAAGGTGTTATTTAATTGTGGACAATATAAAGTTATTATTTCAACAGTAGTTTGTGCAGTGATTGACTGACTGATTTGCCCTGTCTGGAAATGTTTGTATTCACGGATCTAAACAAAAATCTAATGGAGAAACCAGATTTAGTTAGAGATTTTGTAAGTTTCATTTTAGAAAAAATAATTTTATAATAATCGGTTATTCTTCATTTAGAGACAATTAATGCATCGCATTGGTGGGCACGATATGCCATAATTTTTAAGGAATGGTGTGAAAATGACACTTTCGGACAATCTGGCCACGAAATTTACTTGGAAGGGCACAAGAGACAAGCCAAGCGCTGAGAAAAGCTACTGCATTTCGTTACTAAAAGGTAAAATAATTATACTAGTTAATAATAGCCTATTTTAATACAGTTTTTCTTTATTGTCTTATAGATGTTGTTACAATAAGTTCGGCTGCGACGAATCGTCCATGAATTTGGTGCTCCAAAAGCACTTTATGCATGCAACGGACCGCCTCAATAAGAGAAAAAGAAAAGAATAATAATAAAAAATAAAAAAAAATAATAATAATTGCATAATAATAATAATAAATGTTAATACATCCAAAATAAATATTTATCAGTAATTTCATTTTTATTACAGAGAATCCAGCAAGCATTTTTAATCGCGGAAGATTCGCAGGCGATTCCCCTGGAAGATAAATTTATCGCGGATGATAATCGCATTCTGATCGCGGAAGACTCAGCTGGGAATGAAAAATATACCCTACGGCGATATCGTCCAAACGGCTCGCAAGCGAATCTTCTTAGACGATTCGCTTGCGAGCCGTTTGGACGACTCATTAGCGAATCGTCTAAGAAGATTCGCTTGCGAGCCGTTTGGACGACTCATTAGCGAATCGTCTAAGAAGATTCGCTTGCGAGCCGTTTGGACGACTCATTAGCGAATCGTCTAAGAAGATTCGCTTGCGAGCCGTTTGGACGATTCGCTTGCGAGCCGTTTGGACGATATCGCCGTAGGGTATATTTTTCATTCCCAGCTGAGTCTTCCGCGATCAGAATGCGATTATCATCCGCGATAAATTTATCTTCCAGGGGAATCGCCTGCGAATCTTCCGCGATTAAAAATGCTGGCTGGGATGTTGGTGTGATTTGTTGGGCAGCGCTTCGCCATACACGGGTCAACATGTTTATAAACTTCATTTTATGTGTGAGTGTTGAGGAGAAAAGATGAGCGATGCAAGTGCGGACGACGCAATTGCTGCGACGAATTGTAATAGAACAAGCCCATACACGACGAGCATGTTGGTGAACAAACAAATTTGTTGAAAACTAGCCCATACACAGCCAACATGTTGGGCAGCAAGTGCGTGGTAATCGAACAAACACCAACAAACACCAACATGTGCACCGTGTAAGCCTAGCTTTAACGATATACAATTGCCACACTTTCATTTATGGGTGCTGTTTATGCATAGAATCTATGCCATAGATTTACACAAACAGTCAAATATCAGTTTAGCAATTGCTGGTCATTCATACTTTTTCCTTTTTTTTAATTCTATGACACTAGCCACAAATTATTCCACAGTATATTCAGTAGTGTACTTGTCGATGTCATTTTCCGACACAGAAAAATCAACAATATGAAAACAACTGCGGTATACTCGTTACCAGTATTAAAACAGGTAAAAAGAGGCCTGATTGCAATGGGGTACGGATGGGGCAGGGGTGTCGCTGCCTTAAAGATTCTCCGATGCAGATGGGGATGCCACCACCTATCTTCCTTCCAAATTTGGTGACTCTAGTTCAAAGTTTGTAAAAGGTATGGAAAGGGGGGCTGGGAGCGGATTGGGTGGGTGTGGTATCCACATTTTTGCTGCAGATCTTTGTGGTATGTCAATTGCTATCTTTATACCAAATTTGGTGACTCTAGCTCAAAGTTTGCAAAAGGTAAGGAAAGGGGGGCTGGACGCGGCATCCAACTTTTTGCTGCAGATCTTTGTGGAATTTCAATTGCTGCTTTGGGTGGGCATGGCATCCAAATCTTTGATGCGGATCTTTCTGGGATGTCAATTGCTATCCTCACACCAAATTTGATGACTCCAGCTCAAGGTTTGTAAAAGGTTGGAAAAGGGGGGTGGAATGAGTGGGCGTAGTTCCAAAACTTTGGTGCACATATTTGGGGTTCTTTGCCAGCTATCTTCCTACCAAATTTTGTGGCTCTACCTCTACAACTCTAGAAGATGTACGCATTACCGTTTTTGACGAAGCGTTGGGGCGGAAGGAGCGGCTAGGGCAGTATTGGTGGGCGTGGCATTAAAACTTTTTATAGAGTTTTTGGGCGGTCATCATCACCTATCTTGGCACAAAATTTAATGGCTGCAGCACAAAAACTGTGGGAGATATGGGCCTTTTATACCCTTTACCCATAAAATGGGTAAAAAAGGGTATAATGGTCTTGTGCAAAAGTATGTTACAGGCAGAAGGAAGCATCTCCGACCCTATTAAGTACATATATTTTTGATCAGCATCAACAGCCGAGACGATATAGCCATGCCCGTCTGTCCGTCTGTATGAACGCGTGGATCTCAGAGACTACAAGAGCTAGAGACTTCAGATTTTGTATTTAACTTTTCCTATACCATGAGCAGAACAGGTTTGCTTCAAATTATCGATAACTATTCTGGTTTCCGATATACACATGGAATCGATTACGAAAAAATATCGAATTTGGAAAATGGAAAAATGATGAAGTAATGGGTAACGATAGAACTTTTCTGAAAATTTCGTCCAAATCGGATAAGAAACACCGGAGATATTGAACTTAATCGATTGAAGCAAAGTCAGTATACCAAGTTCTTACACAAATTTAATTTATTTATTGCAACTGGGTTCAGGGTATCTTCTAGTCGGGCTCTCCCGATTGTGGATGTACGAGAAATATGAACAAAGCGCCCCACGCTTTTTTTTACAATAATGCTAGTATTTATCATTTATTATTGTTTTAAACTTATTTGAAAATTATTTTTAACTTTTTAGTTTGATATGCTCTAAAAGCGTGTTTTTTAGTTTTTTTAAACTATATTTATTTTTCACTTATTAGTTCGATGTATTATAAAAGTGTATTTTTTAGTTTTTTTAAACTATATTTATTTTTTAATTTTTAGTTCTATTAAGTATTGAAAAAAAAAAATTTGTAAGTTCTAGTGAACATGAACATGGTGCAGACTTTAAAAAAACAAAAAAACAATTTTTTTTTCGGCCGTGGACGGGATTAGAACCCACGATCGGTGAGTCCGGGAGCGAAGACCCGCGCCTTAGACCGCTCGGCCAACGAACGAACTTGAGGTAGTGGGATATACTGACAGCAATAAGCCAGTTGCTTTTAGTCCAAAGGAGAGTTACATACATACAAACATACAAGTGAAGCTAATATAAGCGTGTTAAAAAGCAATAGCATGTCGGGCAAGAGCCGGCTTATACATTTTTCGAAAAATATTAACAAAGTTGACCTAATTCAGGCTCCAATAGAGCCATACTTATTGTTTTGGCAGTCAATGCTGCGCAAGAAGTATTGAATAAAAATATATGAATTAATTAATAAGATACAATTAAAATAACATATAAACTGGATTGTACTGCTACTGATCTGTTATAGGGTATAGATTAGTAAGGTGAATTTGCTTTGAGTCTTTTGAGTGGTTTCAGTTATGCCTAGCATAATCTTTGGTAATCTCAACTCTGCCCATCAAATATGAGTTCACTCAAATGCTTTTTGGTTTGGCAGCCTGCCTTGTTTTTAACAACCGCCAGCAGCAGGGCGTTTGTTGTACTCAAACACAAAAGTAGAGCGCTTTGGCCGTGAATCATTATGTTTAATTCAAGTGTACAAAACAGCTGCGTTTCCGACTTATTTAGAGAAAGTTATTAGCCTACCGCCACAATATGTGATTTTTTTCAACACTTGTTGTTACGGTCGTAAAACTCATGTATTACGGTACGGGAGCTGCGTACAGACCTTAAGAGAATGAACACACGAATGATGAACCCAAATTCAATAAAATATTATTTTTGTTCAATAAAACGTGTTCATAGCAATAATACAGTTACAAACACACCAACAAATAGGTGTGAACACATTGCCCGTGAGTTCCAACTCTCATTGATTTTTTTTTGCAACTATGTACATATTAATGTGTGCATATATATAAAACTGCTCGTATTGTTCTAAGACATTAGCAGATAAAACCATAACATAATCGTAAAGTCTGTGCCTGGGTCGACGGCGACCTTAGCTCTTTACTTTCAATTCAGAATCGGTTGTGGCCGAGTTGAGCGTTCTTGTTTGCTTCATGTTTGTTTTGAGCATCATGACGGTATTGCCCGCATGTGGTCAAATTGGTTCGCCTTTATCTGGTTCACCGTCGCGACGGCACAGAAAAAAAGTAAACACAATCAAATGGAATAAATTAGGGGAACAAAGATGAAAAAGGTAAAAATGCACAAATTACTCTTATTTCGGTAAAACGGCACAAAGGCATCTGGAGCGACAGGAATAACAAAACGACATAATCATCGTCAGCGTCATCTTATCCGTGGATACAAAATTAATAATTTAAATTTTTGGAAAACGGAAAGAGAATGAAGCGGCGAAGTCATTGCCAAAAAAAAAAGCCGTAGTCTATTA